>VDFB02291812.1:0-16552 GCA_007258455.2 Sequoia sempervirens
GCATAGCCTAGATTTAGTATAGATTAGGATTTTGCTAAAGTATAGAAAATATTGTGCATTTTCTTCAAATTGAATTGTTGACTGGTTTGTAGATGTGGACATATTCTTTGTCTTTTCCTTTCTATTTCTTTCATGCCTTCTTTCACTTTCATTTTGTGTGTGTGGGCACAATTTTTGAGGAAATTGTTTGAAGATGCCTTTTGGAAGGTGGGACCGGATCTCCAATGATGAATGAAGACTATTCTTATTTCACACGTGTTTCCCACCACTTGGGAACTCATTGTAACTAAAAATAGAATAATGTTATAGCGGTCCAATGAGGTAATGACATGTGTACTTTCTAGCTTGAGGCTTGTTTTTCTCCTTCGTTTCTATAAGAAGGAATTCATGGCTAGAAAGTAGGGGTTTTTTGAATTGTAATTGACACAACAAATTGTTAGCAAAAGAATTAAGCATAGTTTATGTTTTGTCTTAAGTTTTGAGTATGGAGTTATGTAATTTTGATAACAGGATAGCAAATACAATACAAAATGATGAAAATTTCATGGCTATTGTCTCTCCTCTATAATTTTTCTACGAGTTATGAATGAATATAATCAAGTATTATGTTGTTCGTCTCCATTGCTGTCCAGTGGATGTGTAATTTCATTCTTGCTTATTAATTCAATGAATTAGTGTAAGTGCTTGAATGAGATTGTTGACTCGTATGAATTATGTGCTAGGATATTTTCAAGAAGTAATGGTCGAGAATTCTATGAGGGAATGTTGTAATGCAATGATTCTTAAGCTATATGTTTCTATTGTTGAATTGTTATCAGGTTGCATAGGTTAAGGTTGACCCTGTGTTTAGGATAAGGCACTGGTTTTAGTAAATCACTCATAATTAAGTTCCTGGGTCAATTAATTAGCTAATCACTTTTTATTTACAAATTTTTCAGATGGGTTACCATTGTAGTAATGCTACGATGAATTTCACTTTTCTCATGCTCCAAGTATAAGGTATTATTTAAGAGAACTTCCAACTCTTTTGATACACTATAATTTTGAGTAGATATATGAGAGTTATTTGTTGTTTACAATGTATCTAAATATAAATCACATGAGTTCTTAAATATACATTGTGGGACTACCCTCTTGAGTTTCATAGAGCCCAAAGTGTAGGAGTAAAAGTTTTGCAGCTTTTACTCATTCTTTCGCCAATCCCTTTAGATTGTTGATTACTGGAAATGGAAAATTTGGTCCACAGGCAATTCTGAATACTAGCTTGGTTCTTAAAAAATAACCAATAGGCACTATATATTAATGTGCTTAGTCGACCCACGCAACATACACTTCTTTTCTAAGTTCGTTACACTTGCAAAACTCATTATTTAATTCTTGTTTTTTTGTGTTTATTTGAGTATCGATGTGTTCAGTGTGAAAAACAAAAAATTCATTACATTTTTATTTTCTATGTTGTCTGCCTAGCTCACAAGAAAAAATGTTTTTCATCATGGTGTTTTTTCTATTAGTAATGCTAATGTGGGTTTAGAATAGGAATGTACCAGCCATTTTGGATGATGATGAAGCCATTTAAAGCTAGATCAACTTTGGAAATGTCATTTGTGTGGAAAACACATTTGAAATATTGGAATTAAGAGTTTAGTGACAGAGACAATATCAAAATGGAGGACAAGCGTTTAGGTGGCACCATGAGGTTAATTGCATGATTGGTAGTAGTCATGTTAACAAAGTGAAAAATGCATTGATTGAAGGAATGGAGGCATAATGGGTAGTAGCACAATCAAGTCCATTATGATAAGGGACAACATTGACATGAGCAACTAGCCTAACTTTAGCATCAAGTATCATTAAACTGTGCAACTAGGCATGTTTTAAATGGATAAGGATATTTATTTCTAAAGGGAAACTTTTTGAGAAGTTTCTCTCTAAGTTCCCTTATAAATTTTCTAAGTTGTGTAAGAAGTTCATTACATGGGGGGCGGTTAGAAGGATAAGACATGTGAGCGTGGGATGGAGGAATTTTAAGCAATGAAACACATGGAACAGGTATGCGATGGTAGAGACCTCAAAATTGCATGCCGGTCCTTGTTTGAAATAATAAGGACCACAAAATTGCATGATCAAGGTTTATGTTGTAGTGAGCAACATAAAATCATGCCCATTCATCATATATAATGCATTTCAATGTAAAATTCCACCTAGCGTTTTGGGTTTTCACAAAATTGCATGATCAAGGTTTATGTTGTAGTGAGCAACAAAAAATCATGTCCATTTATCATATATAATGCATTTCAATGTAAAATTCCACCTAGGGTTTTGGGTTTTTCTAATGCAGATTTGTCAATCGAACTCTAGGATTTTCACGAGCTAATAACAATTTGTTTAATGAATTTTTGCTTATAGTTTGCAAATTCATGGGTTTTTGAGGCACATTTCCACCTTTCGTGATGTGCTTGATACAAATATTTTAGCTAGGATTTCAAGTCAGGGCTTAGCAGTTAGAGAATATTTTTCAACCAAAAGGGTTCCAATTGTTGTCATATCTCCACCCAAAGATTAAACCATAATTTTCAACCTTGATAGAGAAAAAAAGCAATGATGATTAAAAGTAAGGTTTCCCTTCCCTACATTTTCTTGGTGTCTTGTCTCTTTTCCCACAAAGGATTAATCATTGGCAAAGGAAGGTTTGGGGTTTAAAACATTAGTTTGTTTTGTTTTTGTGGATAGTTTGACATTAGATAGAAGTCACATTAAGAGGCCTTTTTGAATCAAATAGGCTGTTTATGTGCAAAATTGTTATTATTATTATTTATTTAAAATTGATAATCGATTATGAAGATATGTATGATTACAACAACATATGATAAGTAGTACTAGTCCCCAATTGCAAGGGGTACAAAACATGAGCAAAAATATTTACAAATATTGTAACATATATAAAAAATAAGACAACAAGAAGGATCATTATTCATTACATTCTTTACTAGTCTGCTCCTTTCCACTATTGTATTTCTTATTGAGCTTATAAGAGTTGATTCTTGGGAAAGCCCCAATAGGAGGGGAAATCCTCTTCTAGTCACTGATGTTGAAGTTTACAATAGTTATTTCTAGGGCTCTGAGCTCATTATTCCTTTTGATTTCATATCGATGTAGCTTTGAGTATTTGTTTTGGAAGTCTAGATACTCCCCTTTGAATATATCATCCACCTCTCTTAGGTCTTGAGGCCAATAGTCAACATCTTGAATGTCTTCCTTGTAGATGCTTGTTGCACCCTCATCCTGGATCTTTACAAACCTATCTGCAAGAATCTTCAATGTAAATGTAACCTGCTCAACAACAAGAAGAAAAATGAGTCTATTGCAAGACTTAGTAAGCATCCTCCTCTTACTTTGGTACAAGTCCTAGTTCCTTTTCTTCTAAATAAACATAAAATTTCTATAAATAACATTGAAAAACCTATTAATCTTGGAACTAAGACCATTAACATAGCCACACACAATTTTAAACCAAGAGATCTTATTTCGACAATCCCAACCCATGATATTCCCCATAAAAACAAACCAGTCCTTAGAAGCATATTTACAATTGAAAAAGATGTTATTTAGATATTCTATACTATTGCAGACATCTTCACTAACTTACCAATGAGAAATAACCATTTAAAGTAGCACTTTTTAGGCTTTATTAAGTTAGACCAATATTTATTAACAATACCAGACCATTCAGGGTATCCCAAGTTTAATCCCCTAGCCTTGTTGACATGACTAAGAACATCCTGAGGTTCATGTAGTAGTTTATACATATTGAGAGGTTTAATCTTCAAAAGGGGGGTATTATCCATCCATAAGAAATTATTGAATCCATCCATAAGAGTCATACAAATTATTCTAGCTTTTCCATAAAACCAATATGTTCTTTTATTACAGTCCTTAAGATTGAATTTCTTTTTCAATTGATCCCAAGACATTAGATCATCATTTATTAATATATCATTCAAAGAAGAGATTCCCAAAAGGTTCCATTTTTTTGCAGAGCACCCCCATAATAAAGCAAGTGGCTTGCCAATATGATTGAGATTCCACCATACAGATCTAAAGCTATAACAAATCTTATTTTTTGTGTCAACAACATTATTGTTTTTGATTAAGACCCTAGTAGACTCCCACACTTTCTAGATACTAACAAAGACTTTCGACCCAAAAGGCTTAACTCTAAAGTTGCCAACTAGAATATCATATGGATGCAATTTTTTCCACCGTTTGGCCTTTTTTTGAAACATAATCAATGATGTTTCTTCTGATTAGCACTTTCCAAGGTTGATTACCTTCAAGAGCTTTTAAGATCCATTTTGAGGCAAGAGCAATGCCTTGCCATTTCAGGTCTTTCAAGCCTAATCCTCCTTTGTCTTTTTCCAAACAACACCATTCCCACTTGATTGCACATTTTTTCCCATTTTTTTTCCATCTGACCAAAGAAACTTCCTAATTAACTTCTACACTAAATTAGCTTGATAATTGGAAAAGAACCATACTGAGGCATAATATAGTATGGAGATGATTTTTTTTTACAGACTTGGATCCTTCTAGCCAAAGAATGGTAATTATTATTCTAGTTCATCAACTTTTTCTCATTTTTTTTGAACATCCAATTCCACATTTCCTTCAAGGAGGGATTAATAGAGAATGTAACCCCCAATACCTGGCAATTTTGTTTGGACCTTCCCAGTTCCACTTAAACTTGTGAACCCAATTTGGAGGGGTCTCTATCCATCCAATTAGGGTAGATTTTGAATAAGATATTTTTGTAATGGAAGCATTATAAAAGGTTTTTAACCTTACAACTAAGCTATTCAAATTCCCTTCCTCTAGAACTAGAAACAAGGTAGTATGATCAACAAACTGAATATTCAAAAGAATAACATTGTCAAGAAGAGTGACCCCTTGAACAAAAGAACCAAGTAGATTAGTTCTCAACATATAGTGTAGTGCCTTTGAGGCAATAAAAAATAAGGCAGGGGCCAAAGGGCATCCTTGTCTTATAGACCTTTCCAAAGGGAAAGGGTTAGAGACTATTCCATTGACAACTACCTGGGCATTTACATCCTTAAATAATATTTTAATCATATTACAATTTTTTTTGGGGAATCCAAATGCTGCTAACATTATTATAAAAAAGGACCATTCAACTCTGTCGTATTCCTTTCCAAGATATAACAAAAGCATTCCAAACTTTTTGATTACTTCTATTACCCTAGTCCATTGCTTCCCCAACTGGTGTTTAAATTTTTTAGTATATACTTATTTTTGATAAATCCAGTATGTATGTCATTTACTATTATCACTAGAAGAATCTCGGTTAGTCTTTTAGCAAGCAAATTTGCAAGGGTTTTGTAATACATATTAAGCAAAGTTGTAGGCCTCCATTTTCTTATGTTACTTTTGTCCCCATTCTTTGGAAGAAGCTTTATCCTTCCTTTGTTTATAATTTCCCCTAGTGTTCTATCTTGAATAGCTTCCTCATAAAGTTCAAGCAAATCTTCCACAATCCAAGTTAACCTTGTAGAACTCCATAGGAATTCCATCTGCACCTGAATATTTTCCCTTTTGAAAGGAAAGGATAGTATTTTGTAATTCTTCCTTTGTAATGTCCTTCTCAAGCTTAGCAACCATTTCATCTGTGATTTTCTTTGGCACTATTCTTTTAATAAGGATTGGGCTTGATCACATACATCAGATTTATCTTTTGCCTTGAAGAGATTCCTATAAAATTCTTTAAACACCTTTACTATATCCTTTGTCTCATGCAACCATTTACCATTGTCAACAATTGGACCAATATTTTCAATAGCCATCTTCTTCCTTAAGAGATTGAAGAAGAATTTTGACCCTTTGTCCCCATCTTTTACCCAATTGGTCTTTTCCCTGATCTTAGCACCTTGAGCTCTTTTCACCTGAAAGCACCTTAATTTATGTTTAATTTTATTTAAATGAAGGGTCTTATCCACATTTTCAACATCACTTTGAATTTCTTTTTCATCAACATGCAATTCATCTTGTAAAGCACATTTCCACCTTTTGCTTTCTATAGCTACTTTTTTACCAACTGTTTGCAAGAGGGTCTTTATGCTAAGCATCAACTTGTTGCAATACTTTTTTGTAGAAGATTTAGGAAAAAAAAATTATTTATTAATCCAAGGGTGGCTATCCCACTCAGATAGTCTTCATCCTTTAATAGCTCATTGTTTAGATTGAACAAACAATTTTTCCTTATGCTATTGCCATTTGAATTATTTTTGAGCTCAATCTTTGCCTCAATTGGATAATAGCCAGACATAGTTTTTCTTGACACTATTGAACTCTTCATTTTGTTCAAAACAAAAGGCCTCATCATTTCCATAGAATTTGTCCAGCTTACAATATATTTTGTTTGAGCCCATTTGGTTGTTACACTAGGTAAACCATATACTTTTGCTTTCATATTTTTTTCCCTTTAGAGGATCAAATAGTTTTAAAGTTTTTTTTCATTCTAAGCCAATAAAACTGCTCATTGCCTTTCCATGACCACAACATCCCTCCTTTTTTGTCTTCTTTATTCTCAATCATGTTGAAGTCACCCCCAATTATCTAAGGAACTTTGGGTAGATTGGTGGAAATCCATTTCCACACCTCGATTCTTTCTCTATAATCATTAGGGGCATAAATGGAGCATAATCGAAACTTATTCTCATTATTATCAACAACAACCCATAAGCATCTATTGCAAGGAGAGCACCCTGAACTACTAATGAATTGACTCCATTTCTAGTTTAAAAGTATAACATTCCCACCCTTTCCTTTCTCATGGTTTGTATAAAAGAAACAAGATTTGTTCCATATAAATTTTAGGTTAACTTCTAGTTGAAACCCAATAGCTTTTACTTCTTGCAACATTAGACAATCTAGGCCTCTTTTCTCATTATAGAGGGCTCTCAGAACATATTTCCTGTTAGAGGATTCATGGCCTCTCAGATTACAGCTTAAATAATTTATTGTCATTTATTTTGAGAGGTTGATTTTTTTTACCTTTATAGAGCTTGTCAAAACATGTGGGCACAATACCACCCTTTCCTTTTTTAAGGGCTTTTGGCCATTGTTCTTTTTGTTTACATTTTTCCTTTTTCTATCTTCCACTTCTTTACTTGAGCATTTAGAATTAGGGTTTTGAGAGACCCTTGAATCTTGGAAGAGAGGATTAATGAAATTCACATTTCTATTTTTTCTAGTTGAATCTCATCTAGAGATAAACCTTCTAGGTCAAGGGAGTCCCTAGTTTTAGGATGGAATCATGCAAATTCAATGCCAACAATTCACCACTAGCAATTCACCCCCAACAATTCACCACCAACAATTCATTGTTGTGGTATATTGACCGTGTATATTTTTTTTATGTGTTAAACAAAATATCTGTACTTTTTCTTTTTTGGGTGCTCTTGGCCACATAAATATTAAAAAATGTACATGTGGCATGAATATACCACAACGATGAATTGTTGGTGGTGAATTGTATACACGATGAATATGTCACGACGATGAATTGTTGGCAGTGAATTATATCTATGATCAGACTGGGGTTCAAGCCAAGGATTGGGTCATTATTTCCCACAACCCTATCAAAGCTCTCATTTGGAACCATTTCATTAGAGTTTTCACTCTTATTGGAGGGGATTTGAGTCCCTTCTCCTAGATTTGCTTTTTTCTCATTTTGTAGGGTATCCTTTTTACTTTGACCACCATTTTCTTTGATATTTGTTTTTTCATTCAAATTTGTGGGATTTTCCTTAGATCTTTTATTCCGTTCTTTATCCATAAAGGCTTCCCTAGGATGGGCATTTCTTTTAAATTTAGCAATTTTTCGAGAATCCTTTATTTAGTGACCATTTGATTTACAAAGAAAGCAAGCATTTAGCCCTCCAAGAGCTTCTAACTCACATTGAAAGATTTTTTTCCTTAGTAGAAAATTCTAAAATGTTTGGAATATGAATTCCAGTGTTAAATGTAATAAAAATTCGAGCATTCATATGAGGGAGAGAAGCCCTAGTTTCTTCAATTTGAAGAGTGTTTCCCATTGGTTTTAACAAATGTGGTAAAAAAGCCCAAACCTAGGGTGAACATTTTTTATATTCAACCATCTTGGCATTGAGCAGAACATAATTTATTCTCTGGAGATTTTAGGTGACCAAGGGATGTCTTTGAACAAATATTTTCCAATGTTCCAATAATCTTTCTTGAGAACTCTTTTTTGCATGCTATTATTTTTTAAGAAAATCACAAACAACCCTTTTTGAATCATTCTACAAAAAGAGAAGTAAATCTCGAGTTTCTTGTCCCACATTCAAAATCCAATTATCAAAAAATATTCTTGCAGGAAGATTATTACAATCCATACAAGCCAAAAAATAGAAGTATTCTTTAATCTAACATTCTTCTTTTTTACCACTTTCAACATTTTCTCGTTGGGGTCAACTTTGAGGCCATAAGGTAAGAGGGCGTCCTTACCTCTGTCTTTGCACTCTGAGAAGCAACTTTAGTCTTCCATGGATACATCTCCACTATCTCCTTCGACTCCTTGTCTGCATTTTCAGATGACCTCTTTGATTCTTCCCTTGCAGGATTTCTTTAAATGATTTTGCATCCTCATTCTGGTGACTTCCACCCTCCCTTTTGAAGAAACACACTCATCCATAAACCCTTGTACATGTGATATCAAAGCATTTGTGTGAGACCACTAGGAAACCTTAGGAAATCCTATGAACTAGATTGGAAAATACTAAAAACAACCTACAAATGACAAACCCTACGAACAACAGGCACCCAACAAGAAACCACAAATATTGTGAAAATATTTTTAAGATCCACTAGATTAAAGGAACTAAGTCTTGTACCATAAGCAGTCATCACATCATTCATGAAGATTAATGTCAGAAGGAGCTTGAGATGTTTGTGCATGTTAGGTGTCAAATCACCTCCCTACACAAAGCCAAAGCCACCTCCCTCCTTTCCCAAAATTATTAATTTTAGAAATTTCTATTATTAGTTAAGTTCTATTTTTAGTGGATGTGGAAATCCTATTTTAGGGTACTTTATTCTTTGTGTTTATTATTTTTTCTTTAAATTATCTCTCATTTTTTAAATAAATTTTAGGGTTTGTACCATCGTAAATTGTCACTCTTGACAATTTCACACTATATTTTGTCTCTACTAAATTATTGAGCCTAATTGGGTCCCTAATTTCCCAAATTATGCATTCTATATCCTATTTGCACCATTCTGTGAGAAATTGCAAGCATTGAACAAATGCATCCAATTGATATTTTGGCTCCAACACTTAATGTCCTAGAAAATAGGGCTAGGACCCATTCGCCCTAGGGTGTATTGGTTCCCCTATTTTGCCAGGGACCAATTTTGGATATGTTGGAGTAGGCACTTTAAAATTCAAAATTCAAAATGCAAATGTCGACTATCGAGATTTATTTTTTGGGAAATTAGAGAAATGCCTATAAATACCTAGTTATTACATCATTTAAAATTTATCTAGAAATTATATTGGTGAACTTATGATCAAGAGCACTATCAAGAAAGTCAATAGAAAAATTTCAAAGCTTTATTGCAGCAATTCAAGATCCCAACATCATGTCAAATCCTATGTAAGTTCATGTTATCATTATTTTGTGAAGGAGTGTTGTTGAAATAATAAAATAACTATCTCAAAATACTAGCAATCTTGGGAATAAAACATCAATAGTTTTTGCTTCCTAAATGTGGCATTGATGTGACACAAATGTAGCACATTAGTAATAAAAAATTTAGGAAATAAAAAATATTAAAAAGGGCTAGACAATGGATTAAATGTTGATAGTTCCTCTAGAATAAACCAAGATTTAGGGAGTGAACTATATAGAGTCATAAGAGGATCATGATCAACACCTTTATTAGCAAAAAAATTAATAGTTGTATTACATTCTTTGAAATAATAACTCTATAATATCAAAAAGTTACTTTTTTATTACAATTTCTTCCTAGAGGGAGCTCATAAGCTTCCAATCTGAGCACAAGAATTTATGAAGGTCATTAATAACAAGAAAATAGTCTCATTATACCATAATATTTTTGGACATGAAAAAATTATCCCTTTTTGCTTGCTTGATTTGGGAATATTTGATGACAAATTGGACTTAATGAGGCCTTGATTTGGTGTTGTGAGGTGTTATTACAATTTCTTCCTAGAGGGAGCTCATAAGCTTCCAATGAGCACAAGAATTTATGAAGGTCATAAAAAGAAAAGAGTCTCATTATACCATAATATTTTTGGACACGAAAAAGTATCCCTTTTTGCTTGCTTGATTTGGGAATATTTGATGACAAATTGGACTTAATGAGGCCTTGATTTGGTGTTGTGAGGTGTTTAACACATCCACACTAGGTCTTGAACCCTTGGAAGATGAATAAAATGCATTCAACAATGTCTTGTAAAGGTGTTGTAAGGTATTGTAACACATCTTCACACTTTTCTAAGACCATAATATCATAATTCACCTAAATAACCTTATCAAGACCTATTTCAAAGTCTTGTAAAGTCTTGTAACAATCTTTCACACTTTCCTAGGCTTTTCATCAATATTTACACCTTTCTTATGCTTTAAATGGCCCCTTTATACACTTACATGTCTTACTTAAGTGTCTTGTTGAAGAAGATCTTGATAAACACTACTTAAATATCACAATTCCTGACATCCACTTAAAAATTCCCAAGTGGACTAAGTTGCCATTGGTGGCGACTTAGTCCCATTTGGCTCAAAAATAAAAATAAATTTAAATTTCTTTCGGGTTTTTATTCCATAAGACCTAAGGTCACCTGGATGAGGTATTTTTGTGAATTAGGGCATATTTGTATATAAACATGGGGTTTTCCCTCTCATTTTACCTAATTCATTCACTCCTCTTTCTTTCATCATTCATATTTATCATTCTTCTCAAGTCAAGTAAGCTAGCGTTTTATCATTCCAAGTCATCAAGATAGCTTCTAAGGACATTCAAGGGTAGAATTTTCATGTTTTGCTACGGAAAATCAAGATCAAACATCATAGAAAGGTACTAACCCCATTGTTGCATGCTTCATTACATTATTTATTCATTTTGGTTTAATTACCTAAAAAGGGGTTTGACCAAGGAAAACCCCCATGCCCTAACATCCAACATTTCTCTCTTTGTGTGATTTGTAGTCTTGTTTGTATATTTTCTCAAGAAAAAGATTATGAAGTTGTCATCCTTCAAGGTTGTCAAAACCCTAAAAGAGGCTTGGAGAACACCTACAGGCTAAATTTTGCAGTTTCAGATCCAAAAAATTACTAGGAGTAGGAGTGTAGGTTTGAGATCTACAGATTCCCCTTTTGAATCTTCAGAAAAGTCAAAGTGGACACTTCCCTAGGTTGTGGCGACTTAGTCCCACTATGCAAGTTTTTTAGAGATCTTTGTAGATTCAGCCACCCATTTGACTGAAACATGCCCCAATGCAATTTTCCAGAATTTTCCGAAACTGGACTAAGTCGCCCAGCTTGGCACAAGTGTCCTGCCAGGCTTAAAAATCAGTATTTCCAGTATTTCAGAGTTGCTTCAAGTCTACAACACACTTCCATGTGCACACCTTTTTTTTCAGAATCTTCTATTTAGTTTTATTTGCATTTCTAGGTCATTTACTACATGTTTGCATACAACGCTGTGTTTTCTAGCACTATATATTTCTTAGATTTAGCATCAATAAACCATCTTTCCTTTTTAGTTTACTACATTTATATCATCTCATTTAAGCATATTAAATCCCTCATTACATTAATTTTGAATATGTACATTTGCATTTTAGGTCTATTTCTCTCATTTTAGGTGAAAAATCCTAGAAGAGTTAGAGAACCCTTGGATACCAAAATCATTGTTTACAATATTTTTAACATTGAGATTTATAATGATGAACTAGTGGTTACATTTTCTTATTTATTCTTTCTACTCATGGTTTTACCCAATAAGATCAAACCATCATGCAAAAGAGAACCTTTGTTGTATAAGATAATAAAAAAACACCTACCAACACAAGGTTTCCTCTTGAAGCTCTATCAAAATTAAGCTTCAAATAGCCTCCAATGGTCTCAACCAAACAACTAAGTTTCTTTCATATATATATTTTTTATCTTAAACCTCTAATGAGGATAAACATGGGCATTATTCATGCAAATAGAATTTCAATATTTTAAATAATCAATCACATCATTACATACAATATCTTATAATAATTGATTAATTCACAACATTAGTACAACTAATAAAATACATTAAACACATGATTGTGTCATTGTTAATTATTTTTTATTATGGTAATTGTTTTAAAGGGACTGGAAACCTTTTACATTAGAAAAAATAACTCAAAGCATACACAACCTCCTAGATGGGAGTAAGTAATAACTTTAGCCACACTGCTAACATAGACCAATGCAATTACATTCAATTTTCTTGACACAATTGAGTGTTTAGAGATCCAAATTAAATAATTCCATAACCTACCATATTCAATATCACACCCTTCACTATAGTTTGCAATTAGGAGATATATAAGGGAAGACTTTTCTTCCAACTTGAACAATTATCCAAGAAATATTATCTTCCAATATAATGAGAATACTCATCATCCTGAGAGGAACCATCAAGTAGAGAGTCAAAAGAATTAATAGTCAAGTGACCTTCACAAACATTCCTCCACCAAATAGCCATGCCCTTGTGCTAGGAGAGTGAACAATTGAAATCCAACTAGTTGATAAAAAAAACATCATCTACATTGAAAGAGAAGACACTCATAGTAAAGCAGTTGAGTCCAAGGCCTATCCACACCATCAAAAAATACCCTCATGAAGATCCTTGAAGATATCTATGTCCATCATAATATAAGAAAATATAGAGCAACCCACATATGAAGTAGAGTTAACCTTCAAGAAACGACCAATTGCATTTCCAATGGCCTCATAGTAGGAATATTCGTAGAATTGGAGAGAAAGATTTAGTAGCTACACCCAATAGGTCTAATACTAGGAGGTTTAGAGAGGAGGTTAAGGAGTAGACCAAAGCTTTATTGAGCAAGAGTGTTCTCCCCACACCCATAAATTGTTGTCAAGCACAAAATCCTTACCCTTTGAAGCGGAAAATGTCACTATTAAGAAGCTCTTGACACAAGGAAATAACTCAAAATTTCCCTTATGAGAGGCTTCTATGAATCCAAAATCTAGTTGTGTAAGTTATGAATAGAAGGCCAAAATTTGTTGAATCTATAGACCAAATCGTGTTGTGGATAAAATTATTTATTTTCAAGAAGGTCCTATACACAAAGTCCCACAAGAAAAGATTCCACATACAATATGGGTCATATTTTATCTCGTAGAGAGAATATGGAAAACTTAGAACCCATAAGGTTGTGTAGGACCATTCGAGACCTAAGATCAAAGTTTTAAAATTCACACCAACAACATGGAAATTGAGAGAATCCATAGTTGTCAAAACACCATCACCATTTAATCTAGCATCTAGTGAAACAAATCCAAGAGAAAATGCAAGATCAATATTGACAAAACCACCATTTATCGTGACTATTAGGGAAAAGCTCAAAATTTGAGCCATCAACACTCATAAGAGTAACACCAAGAGAAGGGAATCCACTACATCCAATTTCATCTATAGACATATGACCTCTAAAGGCCCACATCGAGCGAAAAATAAATGAATAGAATGGGAGGGTACCAAAATCGAGTAGGAGTTGCATGTTGAGAATTTTTTGAATTATAAACACATTATCATTGCTAATTATTTTGATTAATAGGGAAATTTTTTTTTAAGGGACCTAAAACCATTTACATCATAACACCATTACATCAAAACATCGTTAAGACAATAGATAAGACAAGGAAACCAACAGCCAAAAAGTAGCCATGCAACAACAAACTAAACGACTAAATAGAGGGACACAAGGAAACTATCTAAATTTTTTTAAGGTTTTAGCAACCTCCAACTCCTAGTTATAATGAATATTAACCATGCACAAAAGCTCCTTTTATTCCTCAAAATATTTCTTCAAACTAGCCCTTGTTCTAATGCACGAGCCCTTGCCCTCCTCATTTCCTTGGTTCTTACCTTTTTATTTGGTGGGAGAGGCTTTTGTCTGGAACTCATCCATCTAATGCTCCCTAAGAGCACTCAATTTTTCAATTAGAACTTGTAGAGAGTTTGCACTATTCTTGATGGACATGTGACTAACCTTAAAGAGATTTTGAATATCCTTGTCCAACACAACCACCTTGCTTTCCAAGCCTTGCAAGTAGTTTTCACACTTAGATTTAAAGTCTGGGACATAACTCTCCAAATCCACAATTCTTTCAACAAGAATGTCAGAGAACGATCCCTTAGGCATATTTTTAAACTTTTCCTTAAGGCCTCTAATCTTAATATTTACTTTATTAAATTATGTTAAAACCCATTTAGCCACCTTGAAATTGTAGGCAGCTCCATTTTTTGCCATAGATAACAAATTCATCATATTAGGGTTCTCATCATCCAAGTAAGAAAAATCAATAGAGAGGGGGTCAACCTTTCTAGAATCCTTCAAAAAATCCATCTTAGAACCCACAAATTTATTAGGAACATCAACAATTTTCTCCTTACCTTTGACCTTGGAGATGACCCGTTGGGAGATAAAAGGTTGGATGATCTCCACTTTCATATTTGGACCATGTCTTACAAGGCTGCATCATTAGGTACTGACGCCAAATTGGGAGAAGGTTGGACTTCAACCTCTTCTTCCATCTCATAGTCGCTAGAACATTCACCCTAGGGCATAACAGATTGCTTCTTGTGTTTCTTGGGCACAAACTTCTTAGAATGTCAGATACCTCCCTCTTCTCCTGTCTCATACCCACCATCATCCTTGACATGGGGGATAAACCTCCCGCTTCTTGGATTTTTTTGATGGCTTCTTAGAAGGCCAAGCAACTTCCTCTTTTCCTGTCTCATACCTACCTACATCCTTGTCATGGGGGAGGACCACTTGCTTCTTGGGTTTCTTCTTGGGAGAAGGCTTCTTCTTACTGCATTGCTTCCTTTTTTGCGGCAATGAGCTCGAAGGGGAGGACGATGAAACCTCAATGTTCTCTTCATCCTCCTTCCACTCAACATCTCCCTCATAATTCATTATAGACTATGTGTTTAGATGTTCAACAACCCTATGCTGGCTTTTCACAGAATAAAATTTTCCTTTAATCGATTTGGTCGAGAAATTGGCCCTAACATATTCCATTATGAGGATAATCAACCCTCATGAAGAGGAGGGGTACGAGGATCCTTCAAGTGGCATAAATTGAAGTTTCTAGAGAGTAGAGCAAAAAAATGGGAAGGAAACGAACAATCTATGACGAAAATGGTTGAGAAAGGTAAAATGAAACCCTAGGATGGCAGTGAAGCGACCATCGAGGGTTATATACCTCATAATAACTTCTGCCACTTCATCCCATATAGCCTTGAGCGACTAATGGTCCTAAACCCAGGAGGCAAGATTAACAATCTTCTCCTCATTATCTTTGAAAAATTGCTCCATAACATCATCATTACCCTTCCTCTACTTAAAGAAATTTCTCCTTTGTGAGCTCAGGCCAGTAATCTGAGCAATAAACTCCTCAGTAATGGGGAATACAAAACCATTCACAATTAGGGAACAGTTATACCATCTATGGAAAAAAGTGTGAGAGACTTCATGGTTGAAACCATGAAACCTTTCCATATAAGGAGTCAACCCTCCTTCCAAAATATTCTAGACCTTTGGCTTGTTTCTCCATCTATCACAAGATATGGAATCCACCTGACTATGATCACCCCCATTATCTTCCAGAAATCACCCTTTTGCAACCAGAAGCTTAGCTTGACAATAGAAATGGTATCATTTTTAGAAAAAAGCATTGGGAAGGGGCACTAAAATTCCTAGAAAGTGATAAAAGGGGGGAAATGATTACACCCCAACCACACATAATATTAAGATCTACCTTGAATATCATGTCTCAATAATGAAAGAGTAGTCTCGAGTACTAAGACGTACCCTTTCCACGTCTTAGCACTCATTAGGATAACCTCCTCATTAGCAAAGAAATCCATAAGAGAATTACCTTCTCTATAAATATGGCTAATGCATATTTGATCAAACAAATTAATGATGACCTAAGAGTCAATAGTCAAGTCCTTAATTGTCCATCTTGGCTTCTTAAATGCCAAGTAAGCAATTAATTATGTTGAGGGAGTCACCCTCAACCCAAACATTTTTAAAACCTTTCTCAAAAGCACTTTTAATGCCCAAATAAGATGCTTCAACTTCGGCTCGATGATTGGAATGAGTTATTAATCATTTTTCATTGTTGTTTCTATGAAACATACAAATTTTCAAACTATTATTATGTCAATGGACAAAATAAAAATCTACTTAATCAAATTATTATTA
>VDFB02291813.1:0-99305 GCA_007258455.2 Sequoia sempervirens
AATCTATGACGAAAATGGTTGAGAAAGGTAAAATGAAACCCTAGGATGGCAGTGAAGCGACCATCGAGGGTTATATACCTCATAATAACTTCTGCCACTTCATCCCATATAGCCTTGAGCGACTAATGGTCCTAAACCCAGGAGGCAAGATTAACAATCTTCTCCTTCTCATTATCTTTGAAAAATTGCTCCATAACATCATCATTACCCTTCCTCTACTTAAAGAAATTTCTCCTTTGTGAGCTCAGGCCAGTAATCTGAGCAATAAACTCCTCAGTAATGGGGAATACAAAACCATTCACAATTAGGGAACAGTTATACCATCTATGGAAAAAAGTGTGAGAGACCTCATGGTCGAAACCATGAAACCTTTCCATTTAAGGAGTCAACCCTCCTTCCAAAATATTCTAGACCTTTGGCTTGTTTCTCCATCTATCACAAGATATGGAATCCACCCGACTATGATCACCCCCATTATCTTCCAGAAATCACCCTTTTGCAACCAGAAGATTAGCTTGACAATAGAAATGGTATCATTTTTAGAAAAAAGCATTGGGAAGGGGCACTAAAATTCCTAGAAAGTGATAAAAGGGGGGAAATGATTACACCCCAACCACACATAATATTAAGATCTACCTTGAATATCATGTCTCAATAATGAAAGAGTAGTCTCGAGTACTAAGACGTACCCTTTCCACGTCTTAGCACTCATTAGGATAACCTCCTCATTAGCAAAGAAATCCATAAGAGAATTACCTTCTCTATAAATATGGCTAATGCATATTTGATCAAACAAATTAATGATGACCTAAGAGTCAATAGTCAAGTCCTTAATTGTCCATCTTGGCTTCTTAAATGCCAAGTAAGCAATTAATTATGTTGAGGGAGTCACCCTCAACCCAAACATTTTTAAAACCTTTCTCAAAAGCACTTTTAATGCCCAAATAAGATGCTTCAACTTCGGCTCGATGATTGGAATGAGTTCTTAATCATTTTTATTGTTGTTTCTATGAAACATACAAATTTTCAAACTATTATTATGTCAATGGACAAAATAAAAATCTACTTAATCAAATTATTATTAAATTTTAAAATTGTTAAAACAAATTTCTTTAATATGAAAATGTGTTTGATATTGCATCAATATCGAATTAAATTGGAACTATATACATGTTTCAAGAAATAAATAAGACTGTGATTTCTAAGAGACTTCATTGTCCTTACAAGTTGCACTATCCATCATTCACACTACACTAAGATTTTTTTTTTTTTAATAATAATATAAAAATTAGTTCAAGAATATGGTACTCTCATACTCCACATGTAGTCCCATATTAACCACATTTGTTTATTCTTCTAGTTTCAATTTTTTTTAACAAGATAATATGTAAATTGGTTCCAAGTACATGATATTATCATGTACTACATGTACTTTACAAATCAATCACATATAAGTAATTTGCAATATTCTTTCAAAAAAAGGAACATGTAAAATGCACAATGAATTTGAGAGAAAGAGAGAAAAATAATACATGACTTGAATGATTTTTTCCATAGAATACAAGTGTCCAAAAATATAGGAGAAAACTTTGAATCCTTTTTAAACTTGATAGATCTTTAATGTAGCTAAAATATTGGAATTTTTTTTAATTGAAATTATTGTGGAAACTTGTTTAAAAAAATCATAAATAAGAAATAATTTTGATATTACCATCACTTTATTTTTGACAAATACTCCCAAAAAATTCAAGAGAGAATGGATACTCCCACAAAATTCAAAAATCTAATGAGGAACATGTTCCACAACTATTTGGATAGATTTTTAAATGACATTGTCATTTATTTCTAAAGTGAAAAACAACACAATTGCCATTTACTTCTAATGATGC
This sequence comes from Sequoia sempervirens, assembly GCA_007258455.2. Taxonomy (NCBI): domain Eukaryota; kingdom Viridiplantae; phylum Streptophyta; class Pinopsida; order Cupressales; family Cupressaceae; genus Sequoia; species Sequoia sempervirens. The sequence continues at coordinate 1,890 of VDFB02291813.1, forward strand.
AAATATTGTGAAAACCAAATTTATAACAAATAAACCTAATGTTCATTCTTTTATCGAAAATTTGAAATTATTTCTAAAGGAAAGTATTAGGTTGATTGGCCATTTTTAGAATTGTACTTACTATGTCATTTGGAAAGATGGAAAACATGAAAATGAATGTAATTTATGTTCTTGGTTAAGTAACTTAAAATATATACATTCATGATAGTAGGCCCATGGACATTTACCTTTGCTCTAGCCTAGGCATTTAGTTGAAAAAGATTTTTTATATTTAAAACCACCAATCAATTTAATACTATGGTATGCATTTCAAGACCTAGGTTAACTTCTCCAATTACTAAGTTTTGGTAATTCCTTTTTGCTTTAAGATCTAAAAAAATAGTCATCTTATGGCCATTTGTTACTCCAATTACTAAGTTTTGGTAATTCCTCTTTGCTTTAAGATCTAAAAAATAGTCATCTTATGGCCATTTTTAACAAATAGAGAATCGTTTTTTTAAAGAGTGGCATTGACCTCAATATTGATAAGGTTTAATTGGTTGGTGAGTGGGTGGAATATTCTCATGTATTGTTGTCATATTTTATAACTCATTCAACCTTTTGGTTTACCAACTAAACTATTGCTTCACTAGTGAATTAAAAAATTCTACATAGTTCCTTGGACCAATTAGATTAGATGAAAACATTGAAGTATATGTCAATCTTGATAATCTATAATATGACATGATCTCTTAAAAATATTCCATCACAATTAGGTAGTAAGATCTTCAATTCCTTGCCAGTTCATTAGAAAATTGACCTCTTTATTGGTCAAATCTAGATTTTTCATTGTTTAAACTAGGTCTCGAAGTTGTTCCCAGGATTTTCATGAATTGGATCTTGATTTGTTTCCATTTCTACCTTCAAGTTGCCAAGTATGACTCAAATTTCTTCTAATCTATCCTCCATTATGAATATATTGTCTCTATGCTCAATGAGCATTGCCATTATGGTGTCCAAAGTTCATGTATGGTTGGGCATAGGAGTATTTCTTGTGTTGCTATTTCAAGGCTTGTTGATTTAATTTTTGAAGGGGTACATGTATTCTCACTATTGAAAGTTTCTTCTCCATTTCATTTTATTCTAATGCTTTCTATACTAATATAAAATTTAAAATTCTTAAATCCATATTTAAAACTAAAATTTGATACCATATATAATTATCTATCATATGAAATAAATTTTTTAATATATAAAAAATATTAATTTAAATTATGCTTTACATCTAATCATAACTGAAATTTATATCAAGGTTTAGAAAACCTCATAACATATTGCTTCTTTTATTTGATTGTTTAATTTTTTAGTAAGAGTATTTATGAATACTTCAGTTTCTCTAACTATTGTGAAGATTTAGTCTTTACACATAGTATTGGTTTTAAAGGTTGTATTGACCTCACTTACCTACGGAAAGCTATGTATCACTTATCATGTGCAACACTTTAAGTGTCTTAAGTCTCATTCAAAAACTATCAAGACACCTTATATGATAATTAAATTAGTTAAATGGTCTTTCATGATACTATTATGGAATGGAATAAACTTCATTACGTAGAAAAATAAAAAAATAAATGTCATATCGTTTTTCTATTTAGTATCAAGATTTTTTTATTAAATTTACATAATTATAATTTAATTCGTACCTTGTACCAATAATATTCATGTTGATGATAATTAATATCTTTGTGTTAATAATATCTTAATTATAATTTATTGTCATAAAAAAATTATCTATTATAAATATAAATGACTCCAATTAGTATATTTTTATATAATATAATATATTAATTTGTAAAAAATTATAATATATTGATTTAAATTTCATAGCTTAAATAATATACCATAACCTTCTAAATATTTATGAAATATCAAGTAAATTTTCATAATATTATTTTTATTTGTTATAAATATATTTAGGTAAAATATGATATTGAGACTACATTTACCAATATAATTTTACTAGGAGAATCGTAAATAAGTAATAATTACAAAAACTCTTCTAATAAAAAAAACTCCCACAACAATTATTTACATATTAATACTACAATAGACATGTTTACCGAAATGATACATGATATGTAAGAGTTGTAATGTCTAAAATTTGAAATGTAAAACATAGAAAAGCTAATATACAAGTTTCTATTTCAAATCAAACAAAACCTCTAGATAGAGCTCACAAAAGAGATCAAAAGAACACAATAACATCAAAGTCAACTCAAAATGTTACCCATGAATCTATTGTGATCTGATATGCTCCTTGAATAGTTGATATATGGATGCTCCTTTGCCTTAAGATAATTGTTTTGAAAAGTACCTAGCATAGAATGATGATTATTGGAATGAAGGGAAGAGAGCTTGAATTTATAGACTTTTGGAAGAGGGAATGGATGGTCAAGATCTGATAGCGAGTTCAATAGTGGAGGATGGTTGAGAGGATTTCCCTAGGATCAAGGAGATAATGGAGGGTGGAGTTGGAGGTTGTTAGATTGTGAATGTCTAAGACAAACTTACTACTTGTTTAGTAAATGGTTGTGAGCATGAGGGAAATAAGGGATGTGCATCTAATGGGGCTAGATTCTTGGAATGGATTGAGAGAATAATGGGACCATGAACACAAGTGTTCTTAGGTGCCTTTTATTCTTGGAATGTGTTGATGATATATAGACATTATTAACTTAATTATTTTAGCCATGCGTGAGATGAAAAATACATGGAAAAGGTAATTATTTATTGATTTATTGAAAGGAGATGAAAAAGGTTATTAATTAAATAATATGAATATTTAATCAAGTTGGAATACCTTAGGTGAAGGGAACTTGGTTGAATAGGACTAGGTCAAAGTGATTAGGCCTAGGTGATGGAATTGATTGATTAGGGTTAGGTGATGGATGATTGGGGAATATTTTAGTTGCCTACAAGAGTGTTTAAAAATAAAATATTCATTAAAAGATAAATTTTAATTAATAAAAATAATGTTTTTTTTTTAAATTTCAATTATACATGTGTTGTGAGTATGAAGGTGTTGTCATTGATGTCAACTATGTATTGATAAAGGTTGTTGAATGTTGAAGATGTCGAGGATTTTGAGAAAATTGTGAAAAGGAGGGAAACAGTTTGTTGTAGTTTGTGTGCATGTATAGTTGATATATTGAGGAAGTGTTGTGAGTACACATGGAGCTATCTTTATGTTGAAATGTTTGGAGATGTTTTGGAATGAATTAATGTGCTAAGATGGTGTCTTTGGTACTTGGTTTCCAAGTGATTTGAACAAATTTGATAAACAGAGAAAATAATGTTGTGCAAGTGCTCAGAACGTGCTTCGGGATGTGCTCCACATTTCTTTTGTGTTGATGCTATGCCTATGCAGATTTGATATGTTGTTCAAGGTTATCAATAGTTATTATATTTGGAGTTTGGGTTTCTAGATCATTGTGTAGAGTGAGATGTGTTCACCAGTGTGTGAGCTAGGTGTTTAGTGTTGTTTGTTGTGGGCTGGGAGAAATGTATCTGCTCCACATTCCTCCGCAGTTTGGTGTCAAGTTGTATAGATTTGGGAAGTTACTTATGTTGTTCATATCTTACAAAACTCAATTTTTCTTTTGATTTGGTGTAGTACAGTGTGTGTTTCATGTGTTGATGTGCGCATAAGGTAGCTGGATGTTCTGGGTTGAAGTATTTCTATGATGTAAGTTTGGATGAATTCTTTGTTGGATCTCAGGTGATTCATGGATTGTTCTAGATTGTATAAAAGATATTTGTGTGGCCTGCGTGTCATCTTTATCAAGTGGGAAGTGTGTAATTAATAGTTTTATGGTGTTTAGCATGGGTAATGGCTGACTTGGTGTTAACACTACATGCGAAGTCGCTTTGAAGTTTATGGAAACATGTTGAGGTGTGTTAGGATAAATTTGGGTCCTAACCAAGGATTTTTATGGGTCACCTTCATTCCTATCCATTGTGGGAATGTTTGGGTTCTGACCTAATTTAAAATTGTAAATGTAAATGATGAAAGAGGATACTCTCCCTTTCAAATCTAAAACCAATCACACATACAACACTATGCAAGAAGGAAACAAATTAACTTAAACACATAGAAATGGAAGAGAAATTTGCAACATATATTAAGTTCAAATTTGAAAATGAATTACATAATCATGGAGCTCATATGCTCACATACAATATGGGCTTCACACATACAAAAATCTACAACTCAACATTCCAACATCATTCCAGCAGCATCTAGATATGCAACTGCCAACTCTCCAAAGCTCCCCCCCACCGCTTCACCAAATTGCAAGCATCAATATATAAAATATGCATGAGAAGAAACCACTATTGGTTTCTCAAAACAACTTCCATTAAACCACCAAGAAAACCCATCACTTTCTTCCTACCCATGCTATGTAATTCGTTAGAATTTTCTAAAACAAATTTTAGGTTTGATGCACCTTATTTCCAGCTTTCCGGAGCATTTTGAAATTCTTGATTTCGTTATTTTATGAGAAAGTTATGGATGTTTTACTGAGACTAGGTCTCATAATTATAGTCTAGATAATCTTCTCTTTTCCCAATAATAATAATATGTCAATCAAACCTCCAGAATGCTCATTACTCCTTGGCATTGATTTCCTCTTCTTAGCATGTGCATTCAATGTGAAATTTAGATTTTTCTTCCTACTTTACACCCACTCTCTCCATTCCATCAATACCCATCATTCTAGTCCTCCAACAAGATGCAAATTCAATTTCTTTTTGAAATGGAGTTACAATTTACAATAATTGTCCACTCACATGCTTGGACATGGAAGTTTTCCCTTTTAAAAAATTAGCACTTCTCAAATATTTTTTTAAAAAAATGAATCAATTAATTAATTGATCTTCCCACAATCCATCACCAAATTCTGCTACACTAGAGGAGTTGAAAATTTCAACAATTTACACTTGCAGCCAAAAATCAAAATAAAACACAAGCATACAAATTTAAAATATTTTTGGTTGTGCAGGATATGCTCTTGCATCAGACACTCGAGGTAGCAATTTTGTGAGCGTAGGCTCACAAAAGTGGAGTTGAATGGTAGTACCATTCTTTCAGATTGCAAGCAATCTGTAGCGAACTCCATCTCTATCCAAAGTGCACATGAAGTCTTTTCTTCTTCCTCTTCTTCCAACATCTTGCTAGTACTAGCTTTTCTCTCCTCCAACAACTCTACTTACCATTCTTCTTTTCTCTTGTAGATTTTTATCCACCATGTACCATCCTCCTCCAAATAATCTCTCTACTCTCCTCTTTCGAGGGTTTTGACCCACCACAAACCGATCACCTCCACCAAATCTCTCTTGTAGCTTCCTCCATAGCCTCTACCTACAAGTATACACCTATATACCACTCTAGATCCTCACAATCCTTTTTATTTTCTAACTCTTTTATCATTTCACAATGCAAATCCTTTACAAATTCAACATTATAAAACTCATAAAAATTGAATTTTACCTTGATGACTTCTTCCGTCACAACATCTTCTTCCTCACTGTCGAATGCTACTATCTCTGTTGTTTCATTGAACAACTTCTCTATCTCTACAATCTATCCCTCAAGAAACTCTTGGTCTTCATCAGGGTCCTCATCGAACAATGGATCCTCATACATCACTACATACTTTGTTTTAACTGCAACATCCTCAACTGCTGCAATTTTTACTCTTTCAATTTCAGCTGCAATACTTTCACCTTCACTACTCGTTGTCATCACTGTCTTTGTGTCCTCCAAAGGAATTAACTTTGTTGCAACATAATTTTCCCCTTTGATTGTTGCACTTTCTCTTTGCTTCTCATCCTTTACTACAATCTCACCATTTTTCTTCACACTATTCTCAAAACATGCTTTTGCAATATTTTCTCCATCCTTCTCACTTGCATACACAACTATGAAAAAATTGTTTCCTTTCTTCTTTGAAATTTCGTCAAACACTTGCCACACACTCAATATTGAACCTCTCAAGTATAGAATGCCTCACATTTGGTGATTTGTCTACACACAACACCACCACAAGTCCTGGTGCAAACTGCCTCACATTGGCGCTTTTGCCTACACACTCAGAAACTCCTACTCTTATACCACTGATGAAAGAGAATAATTTCCCCTTCAAATATAAAACCAGACACACATACAACACTATGCAAGAAGGAAACAAATTAAAATAAATACATAGAAATGGAAGAAAAATATGCAACATATATTAAGTTCAAATATGAAAACGAAATACATAATCATGGAGCTCATATGCTCACATACAACATGGGCTTCACAGATACAAAAATTTGCAACTCAACATTCCAACATCATTCTAGCTGCATTTGGATATGCAACCACCAACTCTCCCAAGGCGCTCGCCCCCCGCTTCACCAAATTTCAAGCATCAATATATAAAAATTGTGTGAGAAGAAACCGCTATTGGTTTCTCAAAACAACCTCCACTAAACCACTAGGAAAACCCATCACTTTCTACCTACCCATGCTTTGTCATTCCTCATAATTTTCTAAAATGGTTTCTAGCTTTGGTGCTTCTCGTTTCTAGTTTTTCGGATCATTTTGAACTTGATTTCTTTACTGTATGAGAAAGTTATGGATGTTTTACTGAGACTGGGTCTCATAATTACGACCTAGACAATCTTTTCTCTTTTCCCAAAAATAATAATATGCCAGTCAAACCTCCATAATGCTCATTGTAAGTGTTGAAAAATTAAACTAAATAAAATTAAATACACCTCTTAATGAAACATTGTATCAAGATTAAACATGAATTAAACTAATTTAAAATAGAGAAAAGCTTGAAAGCATCTCATTGTCTCCTATCTCCAAAGATTTATCAAATTACAGAAGCTCTCAGATTTGTAAGCACCGTAACTGTTTAGAATGCCTATCTAGAGAATGGAATGGATGCTAAATGCAATGATGTGATGATTTCTAATTATTTCTAGATGACATGGAGCTACTGTAAATTATCCTGATGAAAACTGATAAAAAGGAAGCTATAGTAAAACTAATGATGCTATCGTGATATGAAATCTAATAATGCCATGATGCTATGATTGATACTAAAATGCTAATGCTAATGCTTATGATTGCTTGGTTGCTTGGTTGTATTCCTACAGATTAAGTTTGCATAAATTGGGATTTCTCAGGATCATTTTCATGCTTTAGAAGGCTGTATATATAGATTTCTGGCCACAGTTTTGCACAGGGGTAACACACAGAGGCTGAGATTAAATCTGAAGATTTGAATGGTACGAGATGAGAAGGTGGAGCTGATCATGGAGGATTGTTCCTCCCCATGAAAACACCAGGCAAGATGAGAGGAAATATTTGAGGCAAAAGATTGAGAGGATTGCTTGCAGGTTTGTCCCTGAGGCTTTTCCTGTGAATGACAGTTGCATTAATTAGATTTTGAAAAATCTAATTTTATTAGTGAGTGAATAGAGGTATTTGATTTATGCTTTTATTTGAATATATTTGATTTATTCAAATTAGCAAATTAGGAAGATTTAATTAAATAAAACAAATATTTGATATTTTCCCATTTAATAAAGAAGAATATGATAAGATAATTAAATAACACAAATTATTGAAGTTGTGTATTTAATTTAAGATAGAATTAATGGATGAAGTATAGAAGAAATAATAATGATAATAATTAAATAAAACAAAGTATTTAATTAAGAGGGAAATAATATGATAAAATAGAAGAATTAATAGTGAACTTAATATAAATAAATATTTCTATTTATTTACTAAGTAGATGAATTTAGGATTAATTAATCAAATAAATCATATTTAATTAATTAGATTCTCCAAACCATTTTTAGGTGTCTACATTTTTTCCCTCTTTGAAGTGATGTGTTTACACATTGCTTCAAAGAAAATTTTGTGCTACTGCTGCTAGTATTGACAAGAAAATTTTCAGAATGCCCTAGACATGTTTTTAGGTGATTGATGGATATATGCCCCCTCGAGAGATAAATTAATGAATTTTTGATTTTTTTTATTTTTCAGAATTTTTCAATTTTTTATGATTTTCTGATGATTTTTTAGAATTTTTCAAAATTTTATGATTTTCTGATGATTTTATATAGATTTGATGAAGATTTGATGATAAAATTATTTATCTCCTGATAATTGATGTAGGAAGTGGTCCTGGATGAATTTCAATTAATTTTCCCTTTTAAAAATTAAATTAATCTCAAAAAATCCCCTTTTAAATAACCTATAAAAGGTTAAAAAGGTATTTTTCAAAATCATTTGTACACATTGTGACCTTTGAAAACTTGTGAGAGAGATTCTTGTGCTATGTGGAGCAAGATGTCGATTCCATATCACACCCACTGTTTCGAGCATGTTCGACGACATCAGCGGCCAACCGCGTTCGGACCTCCGGTATGTCTATTATTTTTCCTTGGTTTTCGTGCATTTTGTCGTTTTTGGTGTATTTTTTAGATTTTTAAATTTAAACTTATTTTTAGCACTTTTATTTTTCGTTTTAGTGCTTTTCAATCCTGTTGTAGTGCGTAGAGGTTCTGTTGTAGCGCTTTTAGACTTTTAGCACATCGAAGGTCTGTTTTAGCGCATCCATAGGTTAGGTTAGCACTTTTCAAAGTTTAGCACTTAGGTTAGCCATTGTAGTGCTTTCATAAAATGTATTAGCGCTTTAATTTGATTCTCTAGCGCTTTGACCCCCTCTTTTAGCTCATTTCGAGTTTTAGCGCTTTTGTCAAAAATGTTAGCGCTTTGACCAAATATAATAGTGCTTTTGATAAAATGGCACTTTGTCCCTTTGTAATAGTGCTTTTATCTGATGAAATGGAGCATGTCTTTGTTTTAGTGCTTTTAATGTTCTTTTGAGCGCATTTAAATCAAAGTATTGTGATTTTCATCAATTTGTTCTTGATGTTCTTGATTTCTGATTGTATCAGGTGAAGGTTTGATATGAATGATTTGTCTAATCAAATACATCATTTTTTGACCTCATGATAGGCGAGGTCTGATGTTTGTTTTGATGATAACTATCCTCATGATAGGTGAGGAATAATTTATGATTGACATACCTCATGATAAGCGAGGTTGATTTGATGCATTGATGATGACCTCATGATAGGTGAGGTTGATTTGATGCATTGATGATTGAACTCATGATAGGTGAGGTTCAATGATGTGTGCTCATGAGATTTGATCAAAATTTTCACCATGAGCTGACTTGATTTGATATGGTATTTTGATGTTATTTGATGTTTGACATGAATTTATTGACTTTGATCTTGTTATGATAATAGGAGTGATTGGGGAACCTCCAGATTCGAGAGCATTTCCCCTGGACATTTGATCTCATACCACGGTTGGCACAACCTGAGATGAATATTATCACATGTTGTGGATTGTATCCTCTTCTTTATATGCCCCAAATTAGGATTAATCGAGGTTTGTTGACAACGCTAGCCGAGAGGTGGCATAGCGAGCACAACACCTTTCACCTTCCTACTGGCGAGATGACAGTCACCCAGAGGATGTTTGGCGGATTCTGTAGCTTTCAATTGTTGGAGATGTTGTCATATATGATTCGAGAGAGCAGGGTGGGACTGATGCTCTTCGTAGAGTGTTTCAAGATGATCGTATTGTGGGAGAGTGGATTCCATGGCATGATATGGTTGATGCATATGCCACTTTGTCGATAGTACTTGCTGGTTTTATCAGCGGATTCCTTAGTCCTGATCGCAGGTCTAAGGGATTCTCAGTTGGTTGGGGCCGAGTTTTGGAGAGTATGGTTGTTCATGGCACCAGATTCGCTTGGGGCATGTGTATGCTTGCCTAGTTATATCATGATTTACATTCAGCTGTATATCTCAGTGGTCGGAGTTTATCGGTCGGCATTACTTTGCTTCAGGTATGGGCATGGGAGCACATAGCTATCATAAGTCCAGTTCCAGTTAGATAGAGGCCACCCATGAGACCTTATGTATTTAGATATGTTGGTTGGCTTACCCAGTCTAAACTGGGTAAGTTAGAGTATTGGAGGAGAGTCATTGACAACATAGAGTCTGTGACATGGCGTCCCTACCTAGATTGTGATCATTGGGATGATGATGATATTCAACTACCATTTCTTTGTCAGTCAATGATCTTGATTGGCCGTGCTCGTCGAGTATTAGAGAGATTCTTGATCAGACGTGTCTACAAATAGTATGGGATGGTACAAGGTATGCCCCAGGGTGTTGCTCACTATGCTCGTCATCAGTCGGATACAACAGATTGGGGGCCTTGTTTGTCATATGTTGCAACAGTTCAGGAGTTTCAGGGTTTACAACCATTTGTGTGGGACATTCAGCCAGATATTGTTGAGCCTCCAGTTACGACAGATTATGTTGAGTTTCTTGCTTTACATCCATTTCCACGCCTTACCATTCCAGATGAGCTTGTCCCATTACTTGCAGAGGAGGATGTTCCCGTTGTGCATGGTCCGAGACGGAGGAGAGAGGATGCTGGAGGAGTTGAGGCAAAGGATGTTGATGTGGTTGGTGAGGCAGATGTTGAGCTTGAGGAGGATGTTGGGTAGTGGTGGATGTTGGGGTAGAGGACGATGTTGGTGGCGAGGAGGATGTTGGTGGCAAGAGCAGTGGAGATGAGAGCAGCGGAGATGAGATATTTGATAGTAGAGAGGCTACAGGTGGGTCGGGCCTTGCTTTAGATTTTCCTGGTGAGACTATGCCTCGTAAGAGGCAAGCTGTGGGAGGTGTTTCAGAGCGGCTACAGATAGCAGATCTTCAGGTGCAGTTAGAGACTGTTTAGGAGTAGCTTCTTCAGGCTCATGGTTTATTAGAGCATACTCAAGCTCAGATGCAAGTACAGGCTGAGTTGCATGCAAAGACTCTATTAGTTGTGCAGGCTCAGTTAGTCACACCTCAATCATAGATTGCAACATTGACAGCTAAGAGGTATGCGGCCAGATAGATAGCTGAGGCAGCCCAGGCTCAGGTTACTTCGTTGACAACCGAGAGAGATGCGGCCAGGTTTGCAGCAGAGGGTGCTCAGGCTTTTGTTAATAGATTACAAAGACTGGCAGATGGTACCTCCTTGGCATATTACATGCAAGAGGTTGCTCGCATTGGTGAGGAGATTGAGTTCTATAGAGCGAGATATTATGATGTAGTTCCCTTTGAGTAGAGAGTTAGCTATGCGAGGTCTCGTTCTACCAGGTCATGATCCAGGACTGTCAGTGCAGGTGTTACCCAACCTCTACCTAGAGATCCCAGGGATCTTGGTTCTTCTAGTGGTAGGGGTCCTGAGCCTGCGATGCCCACATCATCTGGAGCCAACAACACATGATTGTCATTGTGCTACATTTGATATGTGATGTACACTTTGATTATTTTGATATACAACCATATGTGATGTTATATCTCTCTTTATTTCAGACATCATTGTATACTTGACATTGTGATTTTGTTTATATATGAGATGCAACGGATTTTTCGGTCCATTATGTGTTCTATATGATTCTTCGATGGATGCATTTTCTTTCGATGTTCTATATGCTATGTGATGGTTTTATTGTTATGATGGTATGCTTTGATATGATGTTGTTCTATCTATGATGCAAATAATGGTAATATATGGATGCATGTTATATGGATTCATGATTATGGATTGATGTGTTTAAATGATATACTATATGTGATGTAAATGCAAATATATGGATGAAAATGTGGAATGATACATGATGCAATAAATTGATGGACTTTATGATCAAATGGATGGATTATATGTGAATATGTGATATAATAAATGGATGAATGTAATGAGTTATGATGATGATGTATGTTAATGAAAATGGAATGATATAGATATATGTATGTTGAGATTTATGATATGATGAGAATGTAAAAATGATTTGAAATGTATGAATGATGAAATGATGACGTAAATTTTTTTAATATATGTAAATGATTATGATGATGTAACTATATGATCATGAGAATTTTTTTGTTAATGTCAAGTATACTCAGTTTATTATGAAAAAAATAAAATTATTTAAGTAATAATTCACCAATTTTTGTAACAAATACTCTGTAGATATGACACTATTATGGATGCAATCTACTTTTACTAAAAATAGGCATTTTAACAATACTTTTGTGCTTTGTATCATCATTGAGCTTTTAAAATGTTGAAAGTGAGTACAAGCATCAAAGGTATAATGTAAACCGATGATGAACTGAGCACTACTTTCATGATTTTTGATATTGCAAGCGATCACGAGCATCGAGGTATAATTAAACCAAGATGACCTAAGTATTTCTTGCATAAAATAAACAAGAATTAACCACTTTCCTATATGAATTGGAATGTCATCTATGATACTTTGTAGAGCACTTCCTGCGACGATTCACACAACAATTATGATTACTTCACAGACAGTAGACAAAGAAAATACCATTTCTTCTTCCTGGCTTCTCTAGTTCAATTCATCATTGAGTTGCTCCAAAGAAATGATAACAATGATCGAAGTACAACTTATCCAAATTTTACCTATAGTATTCAATCATTATTCAGATTAGATCATCCATCTTGATTTTGTGATGTTTTTGTGTTTTTTGAGATTTTGGATCAAACCTAACCTAAAGACCTATCCTAGGGGCCTCGGGGGCTGATCAAAGATTAGCCTTGCCTACGTTATACACGCAGAGACCACCTAGTTCAACTGACACATACTCTTTTTTTTTTTTGACTTTTTGAGACTGACTTTTTGACTTGTTTTCTTTTGGATTTTCTGATGTGATATGGATGTTTGATGTGCTTCTGATGGTGATTGATCTTTCATGTTGGGTTGTGTTTCGATCACTCTTTTTGTTTATTTTGTCCATTTTGTTAAGCTCAAGATTTATGTTGCCCCCAAGCTAGGGTGAGACATGACCATGAGATATGATATGATAATGGATGCAAAAAAAATGATGGTGGAAGTAATGACCATGACATGTGTCCAATAGATAGGAGAGCTAATTTAAATCACAAATAGTGCATGTTTCCAGGTTTTCACTATATGTTTTTATTGCACCTTTTTATTCTTTTTGATTTTTGATTTGTATTTTTCTATTTTTCTGATTTTTATTTATTTATTTTGCATCTTTTTGATTTTTTTGTATTTTTTTGTCACCAGGATCCCTGTTTGCTAGGCTTTCATCAAGGTAACCATTTTTTAGAAACTAATTCATGTATTAAGTGATTTAGGTATAGAACTTTCTGAGATGGATACTGTTGATAGGTTCATCAAACAGATCCCCTTCTAGTGTAGACAATCGATATGCTCCTGATCCATACACTGATATGATTACAAAGGGACCTAACCAGTTAGGTTCAAACTTCCCTTTCTTTTCTCTATCCTACTGATTCCTAGGGTTTTCCTTTAGGAACAAGTCTCCAATTTGAAAGACTCTAGGTTTTACCTTATGATTGTAACTCCTTGACATTCTTTGTTGGTAGGCCTTCAAATGATTGACTGCTTGCTGACGGCGTTCATCCAATAATTCTAGTTCCTGTAGCCTTGAAACTCTGTAATCCTCATCTGCTATGATACCCTTCAGTGATACACATAGTGATGGTATTTCTACCTCAATTGGTAGAATGGCCTCTAATCCATACACCAAGGCGTATGGTGTAGCTCCTGTTGGTGTTTTGATGCTAGTTCTATAGGCCCATAATGTAGGATTTAACTAAACATGCCAATCACATCCACCATAATTTACCATCTTCTTCAGTATTTTTAGGATTGTCTTGTTTGAGGCTTCTACTTGTCCATTTCCCTGTGGATAGTATGGTGTTGAAAAACGATGTTGAATATGGAATTGTTCACATAATTCCTAGATGTCCTAATTTCTAAAAGGCCTTCCATTGTCTGTAATAATGGATTAAGGTACCCCATACTAACAGATGAGATAGTTGAGCATGAAAGATGAAATCTGTTTTCCAGTGAAAGCTGTCAACGAAACTGCTTTTGTCCATTTTGTGAAATACTCTGTTGCTGTGATGATGAACTTGTGCCCATTAGACAAAGAAGGATTTATTTTCCCCACCAAGTCCATTCCCCATTGACAAAAGGGCCATGTGGATGTAGACGGTTGTAACTCTTGCGCCGATGCATGGAATAGATTACCATGAATCTGACATTTCTGACATATTTTAACATATTGATAGGCTTCCCTCTCCATGTTCGGCCAGTAATACCCTGAATGGAGGAGTTTCTTAGCGAGGTTTAGCCCACTTGAATGAGTCCCAAAAATACCTTCATGGACCTCTCGTAAGGATTTTTCACATTCGTGATGCTCTCGACACCGGAGGAGAGTACCATCTAGACCTCGATGGTAAAGGATGTTAACAATTAATGTATGTCATACTGATTGACGGATAAAGTTACACTTTTGTTTTCTAGAGAGATCAAGAGGAAGAATGTTGTCTTTGAGGTAAGTATAGATCTCTCCATATTGTGAGGGTTGAATGTTGGTTGTGGCATATGATTTTTGAATCAGGGTTAGCGTATGCAGGATTAGATACTTGTTCAACCATAAACTCATATTGACCTTTCTTTTCTGATAATTGTAAAAGGGAGGAAATTGTTGCCATGGCATCTGCAGCTTTTTTTTCTGCCCTTGGTATTTGCTCGAACTTGATATCCATGAAGTACTTTTTTAGATCATCTATCATTTTCTTATAAGGCACGAGCTTCTCATCCTTTGTTTGATACTCGTCATTTACTTGATAAATGACAAGCTTTGAGTCACCATACACTTGCATTTCTGTGATTTTCCATTCAATAGCTATTTTGATGCTGATAATCAATGCTTCGTACTCAGCGATATTGTTTGTACATGGAAACATTAACCTATAGGATCTTGGAATGGTGTGTCCTTGAGGTGTGACAAATAGAATTCCTGCACCAGCTCCTCTTTGTGTATATGATCCATCAAATAAAGTCTCCATTGTTGTGCTATAAGATTCATGATGTCGACATCTGGAAATTCAATGTTCATTGGATGATGATGCTGTAATGGAGCTTCAGCTAGTTGATCTGCTATTACTTGTCCTTTGATGGCTCTCCTGTCAACATATTGGATGTCAAACTCGCTTAAGATTATGACCCATTTTGCAAGTCTTCATGTTAGAGCAGCTTTTCCGAGTAGATATTTTAATGGGTCTATTTTTGCTATGAGCCTGACTGTATGAGTCAACATGTAGTGTCACAACTGCTAGGTTGCAAGTACCACTGCCAAACAAGTCTTTTCTATGAATGTATAGTTTATTTCATATCCATTGAGAGTCTTGCTGATGTAGTAAATTGCTTTTTCTTTTCCTTTAGAATCCTCTTGTGCTAATAGAGCTCCTAAAGATATGTCAGTTGTTGCAATATACAGTAAAGTGGTCTCTTTGCTATGGGTGGCATGAGTATTGGAGGTGACACCAAATACTGCTTTATCTGACCAAAAGTTGTTTCACAGTTATGATCCCATTTGAATGAAACATTTTTATGAAGTAGATGATTAAATGGATGACTCTTATCTGTTAGCTGGGAGATAAATCTCCTAATAGACTATAACCTGCCTTGTAGGGACCATAATTGACTGTTTTTTTTAGGAAGTGGCATCTCCATTATTGCTTTAACCTTAGTTGGATCCACCTCAATACCTTTTTCTAACACTATGTAACCAAGAACTTTTGTTGAAGTCACCCCAAAGATACATTTCTTTGGGTTCAACCTTACATTGAATTTTTCTAGTCTAGTGAAGATTTTATCAAAGTTTATCCAGATGTCCTTCCATGGTGTGTGATTTTGCTAAGATGTCATCCACATAATCTTCCATGAAAGTATGCATCATGTCGTGGAAAATTGTGGTCATTGCCCGCTGATATGTTGCACCTGCATTTTTTAATTTGAAAGGCATGACATTCCAACAAAATGTTCCCCAAGGGCAAGTGAATGCCATCTTTTCTTGATCTTCAAGTGCTATTTTTATTTGATTATATCCTGAGAATCCATCCATTATAGATAACATGGCATGTCTTGTCATTAGATCAACAATTATGTCAATGCTGGGCAAAGGAAAATCATCCTTTGGGAATGCTTTGTTTAAATCCCTAAAATCTGTGCATATTCTAATGCTATTATTAGGTTTGGATACTGGCACAATGTTTGAGATCCATTCTACATAATCTATGGACCTGATAAAACTTGCATCCAATAATTTCTTTAATTCAACTTTAATCATAAGGGTGATGTGGGGATGCATCTTTCTCAATTTTTGTTTGACTAGTTTGATTCCCTTTGGTAGTGATAGATGATGCATTAGGAGTTGTGGATCCAATCCTAGCATGTCAGAATAAGACCATGCAAAATTTATGTGTCACTACTCAAAGAATCTGGTGAATGTCGGCTTCTCCTATTCTGTCATGGATGCTGCTAGATGTAATATCTTTGCCTCTTCGGATGTTCCTAGATTTATAGATTGTGTCAGCTCTACTAGTACTGATGATTTGTCATGGCAATGTTCTGGGAGAGTGTCAAATCTTCCATCCTTTAGAGCCTCAGAAAGGTTTTCACTATTGGATACGTTCTTTATTTTTCTCTTTTCAACGTCTAATGCTGCCTCAGAGAGGTTTTCATCATTAGATTTATTTTTCCTATTATCATTTTTGCAAATGAAATATTTGGCACCCTCCTATTGTAAAGCATCGATATGAGTGTTATGGATAGTACTTGTATTAGTTTCCTCATTGCAAAGATAATTTATGATGGCGTCATCGTTTGAAAAGACTGGTATAAGAATAGGTTCGGTGGGTTCCCAATCAATAAGTTCAGGGTTGCATTTAAGGTAACAAGTCATTAGATTGAATAAGGTCGACTGTTGTAAGTGTCATGATAGCAAGGTGGTTTAAGTTATTGATAGGAAGTTTGAGGTCTATGACAATACTCACCTCCAAGTTTTTTGACTCACTCAATATCTGATCTTCTTCACTTGAGTCATCAATATTTGTTGATCCCATAACAAATGTTCTATTTCCTGAACCTTGTCCCTCCTCTCGTAAGGGTGTATATACTTGGATAATATCAACCTCTTTGTTAGCATAAGATGTAGTAGATAGATGATCCCATTCATATTCGTTGGAGTCTGTGTCGGAGCCATCTCTCATTTGTAGTATCCTTTCCACTACCTTTTGGGTTTCTTCCTCTTTTTGTTCAGTTATGTAGCTTAATCTCGTTTTTTTCTTTAGGATGTAATGTTAGAGGTTGAATGGGTTCAATAATACCATCATTTCTCTTGCCAAATGGTCCTTGAACTTTGTAACCCATTTTCTCTAAAATGGCCTTCCCTTTTCCATACTGATCTGTTTTGATGTTGACATTCACTGTTGTTGATGCTTCCTCATCTTTGTATAGCCAACTGAGAATGGCTTTTTCTTCTAACTCATCTTCGAATGTACCTGCTTTTATAAACCTTTCATTTAGAGTTGTGATGGGTTGCGATGAACTTGGAGATTTTAATATGGGTTGTCCATATGTTTTTGGTGATGGTAGCAACTGTGATAGGCACAAAGATTGTTCAAGAGAATATTCTCCTAAACCTTTTTCCTTTATCTAAACCTTTTCTGAAAGTTGTGATAATTCATTTATAGGAACTTTGGTGTTTGATATGTCTGTGACAGTTGTTTCTTTCTCTAGATTCTTCTTCTCAATCCATTTAGATATAAAATTGGGTTGAATGTCAATAGTGGATGAATTAGAAGTATTGACTTCTCTGTTATGAGGTATCAAAGTGTCTTGAGTTGCTTTTAACATGTTGCAAGTCTGTGGATTGTTGTTGTCAGTTGATATGGTGACCTCCTGTTCGTTTACTGTAAATTTCAGACATTGATGGTATGTTGAAGGTACTGCTTGCATGTCATGGATCCATGGATGACCCAATAGTATGTTGTATGTTAGATCTCTGTCTAACACTTGACAAACAATGTTTTTGACAATCAACCCTACTTGAATTGGAAGTATAATAAGCCCTTTAGAAGACCTTTCCTCTTCATCATATGCCTTTATTGTTGTTTTTTCCAGGTGTCAATGGCGTTGTCAAAATAGCCTTGTGCATGAATCAGTTTCAAGGTACAAATATTTAAACTAGCTCTTCCATCTATTAGAACACGTTTAACACAATGTTTATGAATCAGAACTTCGATATGCAAGGCTGCATTATGGGGGTGATTTAAAGATACATAATCTTGTTCAGAGAATGACAGACAATGAGGTGTGGTGAGATGTCCCACCATGGCTTGGAATCGAAAAACATCCAAATTATTAGGGACCGTTGTAGCTACTAGAGCCTGTTCTAAAACTTCTTTGTGTGATGGTGAAATTTTGAGAAATTCTGGAATGGATATTTGTGCGGGTATCTTTTGTAATTGGTCTATGATATTGTATTGATGTGATGGGGGAGCATTGTTTTTGGAGGAAATTCCCTTAAGTATTAGTCTGGACTGCCCTCTTGTCGTTATATTGACTTGTGAATGGTCTTGTGTTTCCCTGATCTTTAAGACATTGATTTGATTATCAAATGTGTTTGCGCTTGGCATTATGTTCAGGGATTCAATGTCATTGATGTTTGTGTTATCTTTTTGAGTATCAATGTCATTTTTCTCTACCTCAGAAAGGAAAAGAATGGTGGTGTCATAGACATAGTTTATACTTTTTCCCTTACCACTAGAAGAAGACTCTCCTTTTTCATAGTTGGGTAATGGATTAGTAAATGCAGTGTGATCATTGTTTGTTTGATGCCCTTCAACAAACACCTTCTTGGCTTTGATCAAGTCTAGTATTACGTGTTTAGTTGCATAAAATCGTTTGTCTTATGTCCTTTATTCTTATGGAAATTACAATAATCTGCATCGTTCCACCATGATGGTTTTACCTTTGGCTCCCAATTTTGAGCTTCTGGTAAAGTAATAAGTTTATTTGCAATGAGTTCTCTCATTGTTGATTCCAATGTTTGTCCTAATGAGGTGAATTTTCGTCGATTTGATTGTCTTTGGTATGATGGTCGTGATCCCCATTGTTGGTGTTGTTGTTTTGAATAGTGCCCTAACTATTTTTTTGGTTTTCACTTTAATTTGCTTTGGCAGTTGATGCTGTCATATTGAATACTGGTTTTACATTGTCAGTTGTAGGTTCATTGCTTCCAGTATTTCTATTTTTTTGCCAAAATTTTGGCTTGTCGTTGTTTCCATAGTGATTTGCATTGTTGGATGTTTCACTATAGTGCTTAATCACTCCTCATTTGACTAGGGCTTCTTCAATTTTGAGCCCATTCTCAATTACTTTTTTGAATGTTGGAGAACATTGCAATTCAAGTCTATAACTCATTTGATCATTTAAGTTGTCTATAAATAATTCAATCTTCTCCTCTTCAGATATAGATCGAGGATATCTAGCGCACAACTTTCTCCATCGTTGTAGGAATGATAAGAATGCCTCACCATTTTTTTGTTTTAGATTATAGAGATCCTTTATGATTACGCCATGTGTGATGTTGAAGGAGAATTGAGAAATGAATTTTTTGACCAATTCTTCGAAGGATCTAATCCCTGATTGTAATTTTGAGAACCATTCCATACAATGGCCCACCAAACTCCAAGGAAATAATCTCATGAGGTATGTATCCTCTTGTGCAAATTCGAGGCTCATTGTTCTAAATTCCCGTTCATGGTCAATTGGGTCTGATTTTCCATTGTATTTGTTGTATTTAGGAAACTCACAATGTCTTGGAAAGGGTATCATATCCACACATGGATGAAAAGGGTAAAGACAACTATCCTTTAATAAATATGTTTTTGTGGTTCATGTTTGCATGTTTTGAACCTATTGTTGTAGGGTTTGCATTTGAACTGTCAAGACAACCACTTGATTTGTATCCTGGGTGTGGTTTGGTTCTGTCTCATTGGTTCTAGGTGTTTCTTTCAACCGATTGATGTCAAAATATTTTGGAAGTTTGGCACCTAATCCTGCTAACATCAAGAGGTATTTCTCCATGTCTTGTTCTAAGACCTTTTCCATAAATTTATGAAAATTTGGGTCTTGTTGGGCGTGTTGTATATCCTCTTGTGTTATTTCATTGTTTTCATGTTGTTGGTATCGGAAAAAAGGGTTTTCTTCAGTCATTTTTAGATTTTCAGTTTCTTTCTCTTTGAGTTTTTGCCTTTGCAACCTTGTTAAGATTGGCATACAATTTTTGGTTGTTTTTCACTAAACTTAGATCTTCTATGTGGTGTTAGTGTCAATTTGATTTTTAAAGAAGCCCAATAGAATGATGTATTCTATTGACATGGCTAAGTTAAAATTTCTGATTATCGAGTTTTTGTTTCGTGATGGTAGGATGGAAAAATCCTGATGAGGAAACTTGGCTCGCTAATCTAGGTTTTGTTTTGATAATTGAACACTTTGTATTTTGCAAGATCTAGTGTTTTGTACAAAACAATTTAACTTGTAAGACCCTACTTTGTTTCAGGTTTTTGGACACTGTCTGATCTGTAAAATCTTTTTGATTGGTAAAATCCTATGTTTATGATGTCAATATGTTTGACAGTTGTTTTGAAAGATTCTCTATTTTTTTTTGTTTTTGTGGCTGTGCTAATACAGAGGACAAAAGCGCTAAAATAGAACGCAAATGCGCTAGAATTTCTAGTAAACACGTTGTAAAATAGTGTAAAAGTGTTAAAAAAATCCCAGAAGCGCTAAAACAGAGCGCAAAAGCGCTACAACAAAGCTTAGAAGCACTAAAACAAAGAGCAGAAGCACTATGTTTTTTTGTGGAAGCGCTAAAAAATGGATTAGAAGCACTAGAATGATGCTAACACTAGAATTTTCTGGTAGTTTGGTTTGTTGTTGATAGAAGCGTTGTAAGATTGTTTTGAAGCGTTAAAATAGAGGGTTGAAGAGCTATACTTTTCTTTGGAAGCGCTAAAATAGAGTTCAGATGCGCTATAGTTTGCCTCAGAAGCGTTATAGTTTTTGTTTAATTCCAAGCAAGGGGTGGCAATATGGGTCTCTCAGCTGCTATGTCTACTTTCTCTTCTTCTTCGTCTAAGACTATGGAAGTTGTGAGAAATTGATGGGGTGTTTCATTCTTTTCAAAAATAAATGTTCTCAAACAACTAATGATGTCAGGTTGAGTGCCTTCAATGTGCACATTACCGGGTTGAAATATTGGTGTGGTTAGCCCTAGTTGTTGAACGGGAGCTGTAGGTCACCAAATGGTCATAAGGTATGCTAAATGATGGTTTCAATACCTTATTATAATTTTTTTTTATTACTTATTCCTAGGCAGGAGGTAGTAGCATGGGTCTTCCTACTACTATGCTTGTCTTTTCTTCTTCTTCATTTAGAACAATGGATGTTGTAAGAAACCGATGGGGTGTTTTGTTTTCCTCAAAAATAAATGCCTGTAAGCTACTCATAATGTCGATTTGGCCATTCTCAAGATGTATAAGGCTAGGTTGTATGATAGGTGGTATAAGGCCTGGTTGTTGAAGGGGAGGTGTAGGTCTCCAAATGGTCATAAGGTGGTAACTCCTTGATTTTGGATGTCAACCGAAGGTTTCCAAAGATTTGTCTATCGTAAGAATTGGTCAGGTTTGGTGGAGTATTCTATGGTGGGTTGTGGAATGGAGGATTGACAAAAATGTTGACTATGGTTAGATTCCTGTGAAAGAGCACTTCTTTGAATATAGGCTTGTGAAGTCAAAGGTTCTATAGCATAATCATTAGTGTAACCCCTATCGAAATCATGAAACCTATGGAGGAATGTTCTATGATGAAGCAAAGTCTTCCTATTCTAATACAAGAAACACCGTCTTTGCAAAAGATGTTTGTAACTAAGTGGTGTCTTGGGTTTTCTAATTCTCTTGGTAAGATATTTTTTGACAAACTTAGTGGTTTTCCAATCTCTAATCATGTATTCTTAGTTTTGATTTTGTATTTTTTTAGGATGATCTTTTATCTGAATTTTAATGATTTTGGAATACACAGCACTCAAATGAAAACAATTGTTTTTAAGAGTTGTAATCTAAACAAATAGTGTATGTTCAAAAGAACCACGCATGGTCCTATTTTCAATGGTTTGATAACAATAAAACACTTCAGACAGACTCACTCTTAATAGTCAATAGGTCATCATTATACTCAACAACCCACATCTTAAAATTGCGTCGACTCACACAGCTGTGTCACCCCCTTGACGGTGCCAGTGTTTTTGTGTTTTCCAGGCGCGTACTCAAGGTTAGATTTCTCGATCCCCTAAGAAAAAGGTTCGTGGAAATTATATGGTGAGTGTCTTGGGGGAAGATTCTTCCCTCCCCTTACACTGCGAGTATTACAATGTTTGGTTACTAACTCGGCTGGATACTGCACTAGGTTCTTAGAAAGGGTTTTCATTCGAAGTGGCAATAATAAACTCCCTCAAGAGACCTCCCAACCTTTAGAACAAAGGTTTTAGGGATGGTTATCTTGCACACTTCTGACAAAAGTGGGTTTCCCCAGATTTGCTTTAAATTTTATAGTGGAGTGGAAAAACCTGGCTTTGGTTTGAACCCACTTAGGTCGTTCCCGTAGGGTGAGTAATTTTTACCACTACGGTAGGCCTTCTAAAGGATGTAATAAAACTTGAAGAAAGCATAAAAAGGATGATTCTAGCTTTTTGGATCACCCAGTTAAGGGGAGAGCATATGCCCATCAACCATTCAAACACAAAAACCACTTTATTCAATTTTTAGAGCCCAAATGATTTTTTTTTTAATCTATGTGAAGATTTTGCTTCATAGTGAAAATGTTGCTTCACAAAAAGGCATGGTGTTCATTTTTAAATCCCAAATTGAAAAGTTTGGTGACTACCCTAGATTGATAAATTTTAGTCCAATTGAAAATGTGACTATCCTAGGATTGATTCATTTTAAACCAACTAAAGAAGTGTCTATCCTAGATTGATTCTTTTTAATCCAATTGAAGAAATGAAATTTACTGGTTGTAAATGCGTTGGATCCAGAAAATGAAATACATAGAAGCGTTATGACAGTGTACGAAAGTGCTAGAGAAATACTCAAAAGTGCTATAGAAATAGCCTGAAGCGCTATACAAATCACTCGAATCACTATAGGATTTTAGAAACGTGCTAAAACAAATGCTAGATGTTATGGTCGACTTGTTGCTAGATTGTGGAGTTGAAGTGCTAAAATAGTCCTCCAAAGTGCTATAATTTTCCTCAAAAGCACTAGAACAGTCCTTCAAAGTGCTATACTTTTCCTCAAAAGTGCTATGGAATCTTCCGATCGCACTAAAACAGATTAAGCTAGATTCTTGTATGAATTTTTTTTAGAAAAAGTTGTTAAAAACATGGGGTATGGCCCTACGGTGGGCGCCATAATGTAAGTGTGGAAAAAGTAAACTAAATACAATTAAATACACCTCTTAATGAAACATTGTATCAAGATTAAACATGAATTAAACTAATTTAAAACAGAGAAAAGCTTGAAAGCATCTCATTGTCTCCTATCTCCAAAGATTTATCAAATTACAGAAGCTCTCAGATTTGTAAGCATCGTAACTGTTTAAAATTCCTATCTAGAGAATGGAATGGATGCTAAATGCAATGATGTGATGATTGCCAATGATTTCTAGATGATATGGAGCTACTGTAAACTATCCTGATGAAAACTGATAAAAGGAAGCTACAGTAAAACTAATGATGCTATGATGATACTAAAATGCTAATGCTAATGCTTATGATTGCTTGGTTGTATTCCTGCAGAGTAAGTTTGCATAAATTGGGATTTCTTGGGATCATTTTCATGCTTCAAAAGGCTGTATATATAGATTTTCGGCCATAGTTTTGCACAAGGGTAACACAATAGAGGCTGAGATTAAATCTGGAGATTTGAATGGTACGAGATGAGAAGGTGGAGCTGATCATGGAGGATTGTTCCTCCCCATGAAAACACCAGGCAAGATGAGAGGAAAGATTTGAGGCAAAAGATTGAGAGGATTGCCTGCAGGTTTGTCCCTGAGGCTTTTCCCGTGAATGACAGTTGCATTAATTAGATTTTGAAAAATCTAATTGTTTTGGTGAGTGAATATATTTTATTTATTCAAATTAGAAAATTAGGAAGATTTAATTAAATAAAACAAATATTTGATATTTTCCCATTTAATAAAGAAGAATATGATAAGATAATTAAATAACACAAATTATTGAAGTTGTGTATTTAATTTAAGATAGAATTAATGGATAAAGTATAGAAGAAATAATAATGATAATAATTAAATAAAACAAAGTATTTAATTAAGAGGGAAATAATATGGTAAAATAGAAGAATTAATAGTGAACTTAATATAAATAAATATTTCTATTTATTTACTAAGTAGATGAATTTAGGATTAATTAATCAAATAAATCATATTTAATTAATTAGATTCTCTAAAGCATTTTTAGGTGTCTACACTCATTACTCCTTTCTGGCATGGATTTCCTCTTCTTAGCATGTTGCATTCAATGTGAAATTAAAAATTTTCTTCCCAACTTACACCCACTCTCTCCATTCCATCAATACCCATCATTCTAGTCCTCCAACAAGATGCAAATTCAATTTTTTTTTGAAATGGAGCTACAATTTACAATAATTGTCCACTCACATGCTTGGACATGGAAGTTTTCTCTTTTAGAAAATTAACACTTCTCAAATATTTTTTTAAAAAATGAATCAATTAATTAATTGATCTTCCCACAATCCATCACCAAATTTTACTACATTGGAGGAGTTGAAAATTTCAACAATTTACTTCTACAACCAAAAAATCAAAATAAAACACAAACATAAAACTTTAAAATATTTTTGGTTGTGCAGGATTGCTTGGTACCCCTAGATGCTCTTGCATTAGTAAAGAATGTGTTGTTGACCTTAGAGAAGGCTTTCAAGGTTGAGGATGATATAAGTAAGAGTGGTGTTTTGAAAATCTTAAGATAGATGTGAGCGATGAATGTGGTACAAATTGCAGAAGTATAGATGCAAATTTGAGTAGAGTAGTGCAAACTTCAAGTGTTGGACTTCTGAAGGAAGTGAGATGAAGGTGTCCTCAATCTTTCAAACAAGGCTATGAAAGTATTGGAGTAATTGTGGTGGATTCCTTGTTGCATTGAGGTAATTTTCTCTGTGTAACATTTCTCTTCTATCTTCTTTTCATATTCTAAGCAGTGAGCTTTGGCTATGAGCCCCACTGGACAATGTGTCCTATTCTGGAAGCGAGCCCTTGTACCGGTTTTGCAATTACTTATATTGTGAGCTAACCCTCACCATGGTTTTTCCCTTATTGGGTTGTCCACATAAATCTGGTGTTCTCTTGTGTATGGTGTTATTTCAATTTTTGTTATCTACATTTCATGATTAATCACTATAACATAATAAGGGTTTAATGAATGCTTATGGATCTGATTACATTCGAAGTGTTATAAACAAAAATTCATATATTTTTACAAAATCATTGTGTATTGTTTGACAAGTAGAACTACAAAAATGTGCCTATTAGCCATTTGATAATAATTTTAGATGTTATTAGGCTTTAAAATGCATTATTTTAAAAAATTAAATGAATTCATCACCTTGTATTTTTTTGCACTATACAAATTGCTAGAAACCATAAAGTTGTATTCTTTGTATGTTATTATGGTGAGGTGCATCATCTCTTCTTGAATGTATTTGAATGTATTTGTAAGTCTAATGCTTATTTATTATCACAATATGCTATTATATGATTATAATGTGTTGTGTATATAAAAAAATAAATAAATTCAGTTAACAAACATAACATGCATTATAAAAAGATGAAACCACATGAATGCCATAAATATACCCTATAAGAGATCATATTTTTATAGAGTTAAAATTACATGAACACAATTGTTCAAGAGAAATTTTGAGGTAGATATAAAAACCATTACATTAATAAGACCGTGTTGATTTACCCAAACCAATCACAAGAAAATTAAAGATGTATTAGATGTTTCTCCTAAGGTTAACTTAGAGAGGGCATCAATTGGCACTTTTCATTTTTTTTGTTAACTTAAATTTTATTTTCTATCTTAGAGTATTGTTCAAATGAGAATAGTGGTGATATAGAAACTTAACTTAGGATATTTAGCAATGTCATCTTGACATGGATTTGCATAAAATTACTTAATCCCTTCATGACGTGTTTAAATAAACAATTAATTTTGCTAAATATCATGGAATAATAACATGCTGCATGAAATGTGTATTAAGTTGACTCATAATAATTATTGGAATGAGTAGGATAGTTTGAGTTTCAATTTGAAACATTAGAATTTAGGGATCATTACTACACTCCTCAAGATTGACCTTAATCAATCCCAAGTAAAGCAAAAGTAATTTGCAAGAATAAAATGTTAATTTTGAGTTAAGAATGGACGTCTAAAAATTAGGGATGCACAAGTATGATACTGTGAGTCAAATCTAACAAGAATATATCTCTTATAAATACAATATTACATTGAGATGTTCTTATCAAGATGGGCGTTAGATTAAATGAGAATTAATATGAATATGCTAATTTTATCATTACACCAACAAAAACACAATTGCAAGCTATGGCCAACAATTCTCATAAAATCCAGTCTATCTTTGAATGTCATTACTCATATAACTTTTTTGATATTACAAACATTATAATAACTTACTAACATAGAAATAACTCAAATATTAACTTTATCATTTTATAAAATATTTATCAAATTGAAACTCAAATTCTCAAATTCCATAATTATGGAAACCTTACAAAGACATCACACCATTCTTTCTATAATAGTGAATACTAACTCTAGTGATTGTGAAGCATTTATAATGGGATAAAAGTGGGTATCCTATCTAAAATATCGATAATCTTATATGACAACCTTTGATTGCATGATCATTTCCATGTGGACATCTCCAAAGTGATTACCTAGTTCTTCATAAAAGTCAACTTGACAATAGTCATTTATAAATTTATAGGCAAAGCTAAGTTTTAGCTTGATGTATTCCTGACCCACACAATTCTTGAGTAAGGAAAAAAAACCTAAAATCCAACTTAGAATGGAATAAAATAAAAATGAGATTTCTAATCTACATTGCATCAAATGGCCTCTTTTTCAACTCAAATAGTGTCTTAATTGTATTCCCATGCATAAGATCACTAACCCATGTCATTGTTTGACCATCTCAATAGATTGCCATAAACAAATGAGGTAGTTTTACATTCAAACTTTTAGCCTCCATTCTAACTACAATGCCAAAGTTTTGTTTAGAAGATTCAAGATCTCACAAACTTTAATCTACTCTAACATAACATTTTTTCTATATATTATATAAAGTTATAAATAGCATATTTATTGTTGTTTAGTTTTTTTTTTTCTTATTAACCAAAGATATATATTATATTAAATTACAAATAATATATTTTTTTGTGATTTATCTTTAAAAAAATTTAAAATAAATAAATAATTCATAATATATTAACTTATTTATAATTAATATTTAATCATTAATATATGTGATTTATATATGTTTGAACATATTATAATTGATTCATAATAAAGTACAAACATCTAACAAGTATGATATGATTTCTTATCAAACAGAAAATAAGGTACTATTCCAATCTATTTTTTTTTTCTGATTTGACTATCTATCAACACACATTATAAAACAAGATTTTGGGGTTGTCTTGTCCCGACATGTTGTCTGTCTGCTGTTCGTGTTTTGGTACTGTTTTGTGTGTGGCCTGTTTGGCCTGTTCTCTCGAGCCTTGTGGCCCCTGTTTGTAAGTTTTTTCTAGTTCATGTCCTATTTTGAACTAGCTCTTTTTTAGTCCTGAGGGCCCTATATGTAAAAAATACATTACCCTGTAAATGATGCTTACCTTATCAAAAACATACATTATAAAACAAGAAAATAAATAATCCTTAAAGAAAAGCAAGGTTTAAGTTGATCTCAATTCTTAAAAGGCTTCTTTAACAAGTCTTATCATTGGCTTTTGTGACTCTATAGTGCCCTAAAATATAAGTTTACAAACACCTGCAGTTACTCTCATCTTAAATATCCACATAGCTCATATATTTTATTCAGTTGCTCTGATTGGAAAGGTGAAAAAGTAAATTCATCACAGAGATCTGAATAAAGAAAATTAAGTATACATACAAAGAAAACCTTGATTTTCTTTTATTAAAATCAGTTTCCCATTAAGAAGCAATATAAATATGCATCCCACTATATCTTGTAATTGACTTTAAATATTAAGAATGTTAGAATATAATGTTTAGTAGCTACTCTTATCAAGAATTTGGTGGAGGCCACATTTACAAACTGTCACCCACTTTTTCTCAGTGAGTATATGTGATATTATAGCCGAGAAAGTGGTGACTATTTTCTTGAAAAAAATCAGATTTACAGCAAGGTCAGACTGTTTGTAGCAGTCCACCAGTACAGCTGTTCAATGAGTTTTTGGTTGAAGAAAACTTTTGAAGGTAGAATTTTCAATTATGCCACATCAGTGCTTATCAAGAAACACGGATAATAACAATGAATATTATCCTTGAGAAAATGAAGATGGACTCAGTATTAATGTTCTTTCATTGGATCAAATTCAACGCATAACCTAATATATCACATGCAGGTTGGAATGGTATATGAGTTTTGGAGGAGAATAAAATTTGGGTGATTTAAAAAAGATTTTTGGTTGATTAAAGATTAGTAAAATTTTGGGAGTTAATAAAGAGTGTTTATCTTAAGAACAATCTATTGATCAAATAATATAATTAGCATACATATATTAAATATTAATATATCTAAAATATGTGGAGAGTTATCCTTCTCTTTTTTTTTTTATTGATTTATCTTTGTGATCAAATCTTTGATTTCTATTTATTTATTTATTTGTTCTTTTAGTTTATGCAAATATTTGAATTATTTTTATTATTTATTTGTTGTTTTTGTTTCATCAAATCTCTTTGATTTGTTTTTTTGTTTCATCAAATCTCTTTTATTTGATTTTTTTGTTTCATCAAATTTCTTTTATTTGATTTTTTTGTTTCATCAAATCTATGTAGTTGCACATGACTACCACCTCCTATCATTTTAAATGCAGCTTCAAAAATTTTACACAAATTTTTGGATGCCATTGTAGATGTCTCTAGCGTAAAAATTAATTTTATGCCTCTTTCTGGGCAGCTGTCCATCAATTTTTTTAAAAAAGCCAAAAATGTTAAC
The DNA here is from genome assembly GCA_007258455.2 of Sequoia sempervirens. Classification (NCBI taxonomy): domain Eukaryota; kingdom Viridiplantae; phylum Streptophyta; class Pinopsida; order Cupressales; family Cupressaceae; genus Sequoia; species Sequoia sempervirens. Next base: position 31,309 of record VDFB02291813.1, read on the forward strand.
AAAGATTTAGCTTCGGCAAAACTAGCATACATCTATTAAATATTAATATATATATACAATACGCCGAGAGTTATCATTCTCTAGTTTTCTTTTTTGATTGATTTATCTTTGTGATCAAATCTTTGATTTTAATATCATTTATTTATTTATTTGTTATTTTAGTTTATGCAAATATTTGAATTTTTTTTATTATCTATTTATTTATTTGTTCTTTTTGTTTCATCAAATCTCTTTGATTTGATTTTTTTTGATTTTTGTGTTTCATCAAATCTCTTTTATTTGATTTTTTTGATTCATCAAATCTCTTTTATTTGATTTTTTTTTTTGTTTCATCAAATCTCTTTTATTTGATTTTTTTTGTTTCATCAAATCTACTATAGTTGCACATGACTTCCTACCATTTAAAATGCAACTTAAAAAACCTTACATAGATTGTTGGATGCCACTGTAGACACCTCTCGGCGTAATTATATCAAGGATTTGTAATTTAATTGGTTAAGTGTAATTGGTTAGAGTGAATATTTTCTTGATTATACCAGCCACCAAGGTTCAAATCTTAAAGAGGTGTAATATATAAGGGATGAGGCTAGGATTGTGCCCCTACAACTTTGGTCAAATTAATACGCCTCACTCTTGGCTTTTAGCTAAAGAGGTATCAACTTAGACTCTTGCTTCTATCTTGGACTTGTGCTCTTATATCAAATACCAAAATGATAGGAATTTGACATAAAACCCTCTTATTTTTTTTGTATCAAAAAATATTTTTAATTAGTATGGAGAATGTTGTAGCTAATGCATCATCCATAGTATAAATATAGAAATATTCATTTGTCCTATTTTCACACTATATAGGAGGATTGGATTAGTGAAGCTAGAAGAGAAATCTAGTAGGATTAAAAAAAATTACAACCCATTTACCACTTGCAATAGGATTCTAGCACATTTGTTACATTTGTGTTGAAAGAAGATTACCTGTGCTTTAAAGATAAGTTTTAATTTGTCAAAACTCACCAAGGGCAAGGTTTTGACAGACCTTCATGCATCTTTGATAAACAAACATTTAGGGTTCTTGAAAACTTATCATCAAGTCAACATGATATCTTATGGGGGGTCTTGAAAGGTGATGTTCAAAAGTTTATAGTAAATTGTCCAGCTTGCCAATAGAACAAGGGTGAAAAGTAAAGAATCCTTGTCTTATATAATCATTAACCCTTCCTAATCAATGAAGGGATGAGGTATCAATGGATGTCATAACAAAGTTACCTTATTTATAAGGGAAGAACATATTCATAGTAGCAATGGACTAACTCTCCAAATGCACTCATTTTTTATGTTTTATCTTATCCTTATGGTTCATATCATGTATTGAGTTAAAAATTATAATAATAGACTATGACCTTGTATTTTTAGATTAGTTAGTGGGGTTATATTAAGGCTTCCACCTTAATAAAGTAAAAGTAGTACATATAAATTAAAATAAAAATCCTATAAGATACACAAAATAAATGTAGACTAAAATGACATCAACAATAGCAAGCATATCATCCTACAAATAACTACAACTACTATATGAGACACAAAAACTTGGAAAAATTGAACAATAGAAACACCATACCACCACACACAACAATTTCAATAGCCCAAAAATAATGTTAACCAAGCTACACCAAAATTGGGTTATGTATCTTCTACTAGCAAGGCTTAGATATATGTTGATGAACATCACCTACCACACAAAAAAATGATGACCTTCAAAAACAAGGCCAATACCATAGAGATGCAAAACCTAAAACCTATCTTCATGAAACATAGGGAAGAAAAAAACCAACCTATCTTAATACCCCAATGATCCACACCTAATGAGTAGGCATCTTCACTTATCATTATCCCCAAAATGAAAGTCACCCAAGGCCCAACCAAAGGATTTAATGCATTGATCCTAACTCCTTGTAGTAATTCCATTCTACACTTAACACTAGTAAAATGAATTACCATAAAAAATAGGAATCATAGATTTGCTTATGACCTCCAAACTATAGTTACGATGACATGCAAACATCCCAACAATACCTTATAAAGATCATCATAGTATGCATACAATATTGAAACCCTCACCTCTATTCTACTAACCCTTTCCAACATAGGAGAAAAAATGTCATCTCCTTTATTTCCTTCATCATAGCCTAATGTGATTTCCTCATCACCAAGCCCCAACATTGTAGCCACCATAGGTGTGCCATCACATTTCTTTGGAAAAAAACATATTCATTATATGAACCCTAATGATTGAATTAGGAACCCTTGAATACTCCTTGCGTGCCATTTACTTCAAACAAGGTGGTCCATCAATTTCAATCCATTCCTCACTAGTAATGGCTTTAATCACATTCAAATTTTCCTCCATATTAAATTTGAATATAGAGAAAAGGCCCTAGATTGTTACTTCTTCCTTTTAGTAGGGGTCCCTCCTTTGCTATCTCCTCTTCTTATGACCCCTTTTGTAAAATCATACTGAACACACCAAACATAGAATTCAAACAATAAAACCATGAAGAAAACATGATACAACAAATTCTATCTCAACTTTAAAACTAGATTACTCTTTAACCTTGTTTATACAATGCTCACACATGTCTCTATTAATGAACATAGGGTTTATAATTAACTACACAACAATATGGTCCTTCACATGGTGCAAATTAAATCACAATCACCTCCCATACATATTCACATGATACTTCATAACATAAGTTCCTCCCATGTCCTTAGATATAATTTACCATCCAAAACAAACTATCTAGGATCTTAACTCCTACCCTATTAATTTATTTAACTCAAGGGGCATTAAAATTTAGATGTTGATCCATACCATTCCAATTTTATGGAAGATGACTAAAAGATACATTATATGATATTGATCAATCTCATGATTTTACAAAAAATTAGCTCATCATTTAGCTTTCTCCTATAGTGAACATTGGAAACTCACCTTAGAGACATTGGAGCATAACATCAAATATTTCTCTACATATCTTCAAGTTTCTAATTAGGGTAGGTTCCTTTGCATATTGTATTAATCATAATTTAAATCCCCTTCCACAATTATATTTCAAACTTATTTGATGTCATTGTAACCATGCCCATCATTAGTGCTTCCTCTTCACATTCATTATTGGTTTTGACACCTAAGAATAAAGAACCTATGTATTTGAGTTCCCCTTTATCATTTCATATCAAAAACATCGCTCCTACAATCCCTAGGTTGTCTTTGAGTTCCCTGTCAAGTTTGATTTGACAAAATTTGATGGAGAAGTCCAAAAAGACTCTACAATTAAACTTGTTACTTTTTTATATTTTCTATCATACAAGTTCCCTCTTACCCTATTAATGATCCAGGTGGATCCAAAATACCTCAAAATTTCATAGTCTCATAATCTATACAAATTAGCATCATTGGAAAGACCTCGTTGACATGATCCTGACACAACTTGAACAGACTCAAAAGGAGTTTGTATGCAAAAGTTACAGCTAGTCAAAGGTTGGTCAAAATTTTGACACTGGTTGACTTTGATGACATCAACATTGGTCACGCCCACAAAAGGATATAAAAGTCACAGCAGAACTAAACCTGGGAATTGGGCATTCCAACAGGCGACTAACATCTTCTCATGGTCGTTCATTTACTTTATCAAACCAGGGGACGTATACTTGAAATGGAGCAGCATGGTATGTGCACTAAGACTAGTTTCCAGTCACCATCTATAGAAAACAAATGCTTAAAAGAAGTGTAACACAAAACTTTCTAACTCAAACACAACTCGTCTAAAATAGAAATCATAACAACTTTATTAAAGGACAAACTGTGAACTGGCCTTATGCTACAGGAACAGACATAGGGATGGATTCCCAATGCTACAGGAATAATACAAAGTTGAGTTTGCGTTGAAATTTACAGAAATAGATTCTAACTAGTAATCAACATGAAATGAACAGTTAACTACAACAACTTGCTACAGAATACTTACTAAGTGGGCCCCCTTAGCAAGCATCAACTAAATTACACAAGAAGTTGACTCAAAGCTTCATCGAATTTTATTCATATTCAGAACCAGGATACATCGATTACTCTGTTTGAAAATAAAACTTAACACAGAACTCTATTGCTTATTCAACTTAATTTTAACTCATACTGTTTCATCCTCGTTCACTCACACAGGAGGAACGGTTATTTAAATGAAAAAGACAACAAACTAACTAACAGAGGGAGTCGTGATCATAAATACATTCTAAATCCGCGGAACAGATATTCATAAATGAAAGTCTATCTGCTTGACGCGACCCAGAGAAAATATAGCATTACACACTCCCTAGATCAAAGGACCATTAAAGCTCCCTCCCAAAGATTTGGTCAAAGAGTTATTACTGGAACAACTTCTTCAACGGAGCCGAGATTCTTTGCGCTTGATCAATTTCTGCTCCCTCCAACAACCTGCAATAAGTGACAGAGGCGAAGGAAAGCATACACACAAGTGACACGAAATCCATTCATTAATCACACGTTAATCCTATTCCATTATCCAAAATCATAAGCATACATCAGCCATGCGGAAGGTCAAAAAGGTAATTAATGAAGTTGTCAAGCTACAGGAATATGGAATTCGTTGCTTCAGGATACCACCCGAAAAGTCTTTAATCAACAGGTTTAAACAACTATTAATAACAAAAGTAAGAGTATCAAAAGTTCAAACTATGAGCATATTTAAGGCTCATCATTCTACCCCCTACTTATCGTAATGCTGGTCCTCTAGCATTGAATTTCCTTGTTATTTCCCTAAAATTTGTTGGAGAAGCATGACCCTGCAACGAAGTTCCAAACTTGTAGTAAAAACCTTTGGTAAACTCCCATCTTTCAAATCTGTGGTTTTCTATTTCTTCATTGATTTCCTTGGTTTGGTAGGGATAGAGCGGCCATATTAAAACTGGGGGTTGGAAGGTTAGTGCCATCCATAATTCAAATCTGCTTTGCAAACCCAGTTGCATGTGCCTTTCTGTTCTCCTGAGTGCTGCTGTGAAGTTCAAAGGGCTGTGATGCTCTTTCTTTCTTAGACCAACCATCAATTTCTCCCACCTTGCCTCAATCCTGGAAGAGGCGAGTTTCCAAAATATATATTTCTGCTCTTTGAACTCACTGTATACCTGTTGTCTGATGTCAAAAAATTTCTCTCTTTCCTGAGGGTAATTCGATCCATAAGTAACTTTAAGCTAGGTTCTTAAAACTGTGTGTGGGTCTGAACTCTCAGCTCTTAGAAGAATAGGTTCATCTCTTTCTGCTTCTTCATATGTTTCCAATTGTCTCCCATAATTGACCTCATTTGTAGCCCAAGACATAAGTGCTCTTAGATGGATATCACCTATATAAAGGAGTGGGTTCCATTCAGTTTCTGCAGGAATTAAATAACCATGTAAATAAAGTTCACACATGGAGTTTTTCAACCAATTAGGGGCCACCTCATAGGCATCATAGAATTCCTTGGTTGTTTCAATATCGGGATCCAAATTTCTAGAGATCCTCATTAGTTTGAACCAAAGAAACTGTTCCTTGAGGCACATTGCATATACTTTGGGTGGCGGCCTACACTCCATTATTTTTCCAGTTATTTCCATCATTTCATCCATTTTCTTTTGCATATCTTGAATTTCTTGCTTTTTCCTTTCAATTTCCCTTTGTAGCTTTTTCTTTTCCTCATCCCATAAACTTTTTTGAACTTCAATTTTGGCAAAATGGTGAAAACATAAAGTCTGGAATGACACAAGCTTCCAATTAACTTTCAGAAATTCCAAGTATGCAATCAGTAGAGTCCTTTTGTACACAAATAAATCTGTGCAAACTTTAGTGGGCAATGGATTATCATAGGGTATTTCATGCAGTTCAAGCACACCTTCTTCTTGTTGTAGGACAAAATCCTCTTGCTGCAGGATGAAGTCCTGTTGCTGCATGGGAGAAGATTGTTCTTCCCCAGAAATTTTCTCAGCCGCACAAGCTAAGTCGTCCAGACTCAGCATTTTCCCCTTATCAACATTACTGGGTTGTGCTACCTCAGGAACAATAGAGGAGCTTTGTGGAACATTTGCAGACATACCCAGGGAGTTATCATGACCTGATTCAACAGAGTCCTCCAATATTATGACAGTTTCTGTTTGAACGGAGGTTGTAGCAGGCTTAGACTGTTTTCTCAATGAACTCCTTCTCGGTAGTTTTGCATAAGGAGCAGTAGCAAAGGATGCTTCCTTAGTAGTCCTCTTCCTAGCTGGTCTTGAAGATCCAGACTCGGTAGGGAAAGAAGATATTAGAGTATTAACGGGTGTTGCTGCAGGAGAGACAGAGACAGGCGAAGACCCCATAGGAGAGGATAAGGCAAAAAGTTTTTGTCTTTGAGTATGTGGGTCCGACTCAGGAGTCTGCCCTACCCCAGATGACTCACCTACAATTGTCTTTCCTTTTTCTCTCCTAGCGGCAGACCTTGTTTGCACACCAGTAGCGGACATTGGTATAGAAGCTGCAAGACTGGGCACTACAGGAGCAGCAGATTCTTGCTCTGTTTCTGTACTTGTGGACTCAATTCTCATTTTCTTTCTTCTAGGCTGTGCAGGTAGTGCCCTAGGGGGTTTAGGCGGTTGAAGACCTTTTCGGGCAACAAACTCATTCCAGGAAAGAGGTGAAACATCCCTTAAAGATCGCTCAATCAAAAGTTTTATTAGGGCATGATGTGTGACAAAGTTTCCTTTACCCTTTTGGGTTTTGTGTGCACTATTTTGCAAAAGGTTTATCAAGAAATTCAGAACATTCACTACTAGTCCATGTCTCATATGACTTAACAATTTGAAATGATATGAATGTAGGTAAGAGAAGTGCCCTTCACAAGTTAAATACCTGATAATAAAGATGGCATACTCAGAGTATGGATAAGGCAGGGACATTCTTTTGCACCCTTGCTTTGAGATTTCCAAAGGCCTGTCAGCTGGTAGGGTAAACTCTGCTCTAGTAGAGATAGCATCCCTTCCAACAGGAAAATTTTCACCAACTGTCGGTAATCTAGTAACTTCTGCAATTCTTTCCTCTGTCACAGCCACCGCCAAACCCCATACCATAGCCTCATTTTCTGAAAATGTTCTTAAGAATTCGCCCGCAGCCTCTTCATCAAAAGAATCAATTCTCAAGAAATAATTTAACCATCCACAATTGGCGAATGCTTGCATTAACTGAGGATCCTGTGTCAACACCTCATGAGCCACAGGCTCGTGCCTCACCAGTTGGCCACCCATGATCAAAAACCCTTAAAACAAAAACTCAGATTGATGCTGAAAGCTTGCAAAAGACTCTTCTTCCTTACTACACTTCCTTTTCCTTACCAAGAATAACAACTAGACATTTGCATAAAATAATTTTAATAACTACTTAAACTAAGTAGTTAGCTTGTTCTTAGGATATGGCTTCGCAATCATACTTTTAGAAAGTACAAGAACATAACTATTTTGGAAAACGTAAATTTGGCACAGGAAAATTTCAAATTAGAATACCCCCACCCCCTACTTAGCATTTGACATGTGTCCTCACATGTGCAGGGTGATAAGTTTAAAGCGTGCAATTACGACTGACATATACATTACAATTAATGAATAAACAGAAAGAATAAATTATGCGATAATGAAAAGATTTCACGTACCTTGAATTCAGTTCTCGGGCATGCCATAAAGGACAACAGCGTATCATGAAATGATAGCTGGGAGATTTAATGCATGAATGAGGCGGAGTGGCAATATGGATGATGTGGCAGATAAAGGAATGAATGATGTGATAGATGAAAAAAAATAGAGAAAAGTGGTTTTCTTTTTAAAAAAAAAAAAAACTTTATTATGGGTGGTCAACGCAATACTTAAAGAGAAGCTGCAGGAAAAAGGCCTAAGCCTTTTGCTACAGGAAGACTAGTCGAATCAAACTTTTTCAGGAACTCTTCCTTTGATGTTGACTTATGATATAATCGCAGTCAGTGTCCATTAACTAGCAATTTGAAACGGAATGGATCAATTGTGGCCAGCTGTACTGAACCATTGTCAAACACATTCCCAACTTCATAGGGACCGAGCCAGCAGGTGGTGAGCTTACCTTGGTTTTCTTGATACCTGGAATCATATAGCAGAGCCCAATCACCAGCAAAGAATTGCTTGGTTTTGATGTGTTGATTGTGCCATTTTTTCCTTTGCTGTTGGACGGCTTTTGTATGCTGCAGGGTAGCTTCTCTCATTTCCTCCAAGGCATTCAACTGCAGGAGACGTTCCTTCTGTGCTTCAGAAATGTCTATATTGAGTTCGAGAGCTGTCCTCAAAGTTTTATGTTCAAATTCAATGGGCAACATGGCTGTTTTCCCATAAAGCAGTTCAAAAGGTGCAAACCCAGTTGTTGTCTTCCATGTAGTTTTGTAGGCCCAGACTGCTTCAGGAAGTCTACTACTCCAATCTTTCCTATGGAGCTGCACTGTCTTTGTTAGGATTGCCTCTATTTCCCTGTTTGTAACCTCCACCTGACCATTGGCTTGAGGGTGATAGGGGCTGGATTTTCTATGCTTGATTTTATAGTCATTCATTAGTGCAGTGATCAAATTGGACGTGAACTAAGCTCCTTGATCAGTTACAAGCTCTCTGGGAACTCCAAATCTAGTGAAAATTTTCTCATACAAAAATTCAGCAACCTTGTTATCACGAGCATGAGTCATTGCCTTTACTTCAACCCACTTTGTTACATAATCCATGCAAACCAGAATGTATGACTTACCATTTGATGGTGGATCAATTGGTCCAACAAAATCCATTCCCCATTTATCAAAGGGGGTGACTATTACCTGTGGATACAGTGGCATTTCATCTGATCTGGTTGGTCTTCCCATACGTTGGCATCTGTCACATCTCCTTGTATAAGCTACAACATCCTTGTGTAATGTTGGCCAATAATATCCTGTTGTAAGAACCTTCATTGATGTTCTCTTGGCTGCAAAATGTCCCCCACATGGTTTATTATGGCAAACATGCAAGATATCATAAGTCTCATCTTCTCTTACACATCTGCGCATAACTTGATTAGGTCCTGTGTAAAACAGACAATTTGCAATCCATGAAAAGTTAAAACTTTTCTCAATTAATAGTTTCTTTTCTTTTAGGGAGAAGTGAGCTGGTATTCTGCTTGCTGCTAGATAATTGGCAATGTCTGCATACCATGGAGTGTGTGCAGCAATGGAAAACATGTGTTCATCAGGGAACCTATCATCAATGACTTCTTGCTCAGCAGGTGCAGTTGTTTGAAGCCTTGATAAAAAATCAGCCACAACATTAGCTCTTCCTGGTTTATCAATGATTGTAATGTCAAATTCTTGCAACAATAGGAGTCATCTTACCAACCTACTAGAGATGGCAGACTTGTTCATCAGATACCTGATTGCTGCATGGTTGGTGTGGACAAATATCTGATAACCTGTGATATAATGCCTAAATTTATTCAAAGCATACACTACTGCTAGCAACTCCTTTTCTGTAACAGTGTAGTTTAGCTCAGGACCTTGAAGGTTTTTGCTGATAAAATAGATAGCATGCTCAATTGAATTTTATTTTTGGGCTAAGACTGCCCCTATGCCAAAATCAGAAGCATCTGCATGTATATGAAAAGGTAGAGTCCATTTTGGACCTTGAAGAATAGGGGCTTTAGTAAGCAAATCCTTTAGCTGCAGGAAAGATTTTTCACAGGCCTCTGTCCAATCGAATGCAGAATCCTTAATTAATAAGGCATATAGTGGACTGGCAATTTTGCTGAAATCTTTTATAAACCTTCTATAATACCCTGCATGGTCAAGGAAGCTTCTGACATCCTTTTGTTTTGTAGGAGTTTGTAAATTCATAATAACTTCAATTTTAGCAGGGTCAACCTGAATTCCATCCTTGGAGAGATGATGGCCTAGAACAATACCTTCTTGCATCATCATAAAGCACTTTTCACTGTTCAGAGACAAATTTTTCTCTCTACACCTTTCCAATACTTTTTCTAAATTCACCAGTGCTTCTTCAAATGTAACCCCATAGGTAGTGAAGTCATCTATATAAATTTCCATACAATCATGAGATATATTAGCAAAAATACTAATTACTATTCTCTGAAATGTTGCTGGCGCATTGCATAGACCAAAAGGCAAGACTGAGTAAGCAAATGTTCCCCATAGACAGGTAAAAGTGGTTTTATCTTGATCTTCAGGGGAAATTTTTATCTGATTGTATCCACTGTAGCCATCCAAAAAGGAGAAATAGCTTTTACTAGACAGTCAGTCTAGCACTTGGTCTACAAACGGTAGTGGAAAGTGATCTTTTTTAGTGGCAGTATTCAACTCTCTGTAATCTACACACACTCTCCATTTTCCACCTTTGTTAGGGACAATAACTAACGGAGAGACCCACTGACTGTCAGATATTGGGTAGATAAAACCAGCATCAAGCAACTTTTGAAGCTCATTCTTAACTATTTCCCTGAGTGTTGGATTTATTCTTCTTTGAGGTTGCCTAATTGGTAAACAGTCTTATTTGATATAGATCCTATGAGTACAAATTCTAGGATCTATTCCTTTCATGTCACCATATTCCCATGCAAAAGCTTTATGTTGATTTTGCAGCATTTTGAGTAGGACAGTCTGTTGAGATTGTGACAGCTTGCTATTGATATTCAAACAGTGACCTGGAGACAATTCTATCTGCTTAGTGAGATCACTCATAGAATCTACAGGTAATGTTTGTACCTCTTGTGGAAGCAAGTTATGAAAAATGGCAGGAAATTTAGGCAGCAAACTCTCAGAATTCAGTTGCTGCAGGAAACATTGTAGATGACCACTATTTGGATCAGATGAACTACCCATATCAGCGTTAGACTGTAGAATTTGAAAAAGCAAGGCATCCTCATTCTGAAATTGTGAGAATGGATCAGTCTGGAGCATCATTAATTGATCCAATGAATTGGCTTCTTCAGTTTCTTCCCCCACATCTGGCCAAACAGGTTGGGACAAATCTGGTTGAGGTCAAGCAGGCGGATACAAAGCCAATTTTTTTGTGGACTGTCCATCAGAAATAGTCATATCTCCAGAACGACATCCTATAAAAGCATCAGCAGTTGCTAACCATGGTCTACCTAGGATAATAGGGTATCCTCCTAAAGTTGCCTTAGTAGATAATATTGTAAAATCAGCTGGATACTCCCAAGATTCAAGAGTGACAATTACATCTTCCACCATTCCATCAGGTGTGACAGTGGAGCTATCAGCAAGTTGCAGGACTGTAGGTGTAGACCGAATGTTTAGGATGTTTAGGTAGTCCATAGTATGCTTGGTCATGACATTGATGGCAGCACCAAGGTTAATCAAAACATTACTTACAATTGGCCATTTATATGTATTTGCACTATAGGACTTCTAGGGTCAGTGTACTTTGGAATGACTACATTTCCCAACATTATATTAGCCAATTTCCCTAAGACATGAATTGTTTGGGGATCCTTTTTCTTCCATCCAGGTTTCTTCAAATAGGCCTCTTTAATGACTTTTCCATAAATTAGAACATCTTTAATGGATTGAAATAAAGGAATTTGAATTTGTACATTCTTTAGCTGATCCAAAATGTCAAAAGTGGGTTCTTCTATGGATTTAGGTGCGGTACTTTGTAACCTTTGAGGAAAAAGTGGTTTGTCTTGACTTTGCAAAACAGGCTCCTTAGAAACTGTATCAGTTATAGGCATATGCTCAGTAGGATCAGCAGGTGCGGTAGGTTCTTCAGGAGAAGAATCTGGTATCTCAGTAATTAGAGGCGGTTGTGGAGCAGGAAGAGTGGTTCCAGACCTCAAATGGATATCACTAATGTTTAAGGCATAAGCTGGATATTGGTTGGCTTCAGCAAAATACATGGGTTGCTGTGGTTGTTGCTGTTGCTTATTATTGGGATTTGGCAATGGCTAAGCAGGCATAGGCGTTTGTTTTGGAGGGCCAGTATTTGTGGTAGTTGCTGCAGGAGGTGGCATGAGGGCCTGAGGCTGTGGCTGTGGAAGCTACAGGAACCCAGGGGACTGGTTCTGCCATTGTTGAGAACCTCTCCATTGAGGATTCTGCTACCAATTACCTTGGGGTGGGGTCCATTGTCCTTGTGGCTGTTGCCAACCTCCTTGAGGAGATTGCCATTGAGGGGTCTGATAGTTAGGCCAAGGTGGTTGAGATGTATTCCAAGGTGGTGGTGGTCCATATGTAGGTTGCCATTGATTATTATAGCTAGAATAATGATTACCAAAAGTCAAAGGGTCTTGAGGCATACCTTGTCTTTGAGCCCATGGTCTCCTTTGTGCAACGAAGAACACCTGATCATCATCACCTTCTACTGGCTTGAAGTCAGTAGGTAATTGCTTAGCTTCCAGATTAGCCACCATCTTGCATTTGCAGTCACGTTTCTTCTGTCTACACTCGGCCAAGATTGCTTCAGCTTCCTCATGTTTCTTCTGAGCTTGCATAGTGTCTAGTTGTGTAGCCATATTATTAATGATATCCTGCTTGAAATCAAACAACAAATTTGTGATCTCCATCTGGGAAACTCCACTGGAAGAAGACTTTCCCACTGTAGTTTGATGACCTCTACCCTTCTTTACATTTGCTCGGAAGTAATTGAGACATATCTTCATGAGATCATCCCAAGATGCTTGAGTGATATCACCGCCTCCCATCAGGTCCAAGGCAGGTATCGTTGATTCCCCTTAGAAAAAGTAATTTCTAAGATTCTTCATTAAGAGTATGGTCTGAATTCTTTTTTAGAGAAAACAAGAATCTTGATATATAATCCTCCAAACTTTCATCTTCCTTCTATTGAATTCGAAATATGTCATCACCTTTACTGCCACTCTTATAGTATTCCTTGTATTTCTCAAGAAATTTTGTTTGCATGACTGGCCAACTATCGACAACACCCCTTCCCAGACTCATGAACCATCTGAGAGCTCCCTCCTTCAAGGTAGCAGGAAGCAATTTTAGTTTGTGAGCACCTGAAGTTTAGTCATAACTACGACAGAGGATATCAAACTCGAACAAGAAGGTCTCTGGGTCTTCTGTGACTAAGCCATAGAACTTGGGAAGTAATGAAGGAATATTCTTAAGGTTGTCATTGTTTTGTTGAGTAATGGGGAATTCAAAAGCAGGAGGTCGATTCGGTGGATTACGTGCCAGTTCACCTGACCAAGTATAGGAGCAAATGGATTTTCTTCAGGTTCTTCGTCAAATGGGCTGAATAGCAAGTCAGCACACAGATCTTCAGCAAATGGGTCAGTATCTAAGTCTCCTTCGTCCTCAAATAGGCTATAAGCTGGTTCAGTTTTCTTTGCAATGAATGGCAGGTTGGGGAGAAATATTCCGTGAGCATCTCTCCTTCTATGCATGCAATGAAAAGGAATGGTATTTTAAAATATTTTGAAAAACGGACTAAACTACTGCTAATAATGACTATAGCAGGTTCTTAGATTGACACCATCCCTGGCAACGGTTCCAAAAATGGTCACGCCCACAAAAGGATATAAAAGTCACAGCATAACTAAATCTGGGAATTGGACATTCCAACAGGCGACTAACATCTTCTCATGGTCATTCATTTACTTTATCAAACCAGGGGACATATACTTGAAATGGAGTAGCACGGTATGTGCACTAAGAACTAGTTTCTAGTCACCATCTATAGAAAACAAATTCTTAAAAGAAGTGTAACACAAAACTTTCTAACTCAAACACAACTCGTCTAAAATAGAAATCATAACAGCTATTATTAAAGGACAAACTGTGAACTGGCCTTATGCTACAGGAACAGACACAGGGATGGATTCCCAATGCTGCAGGAATAATACAAAGCTGAGTTTGTGTTGAAATTTACAGAAATAGATTCTAACTAGTAATCAACATGAAATGAACAGTTAACTACAACAACTTGCTATGGAATACTTACTAAGTAGCCCCCCTTAGCAAACATCAACTAGATTACACAAGAAGTTGACTCAAAGCTTCATCGAATTTTATTCATATTCAGAACCAGGATACATCGATTACTCTGTTTGAAAATAAAACTTAACACAAAACTCTATTGCTTATTCAACTTAATTTTAACTCATACTGTTTCATCCTCGTTCACTCACGCAGGAGGAACGGTTATTTAAATGAAAAAGAAAACAAACTAACTAACAGAGGGAGTCATGATCATAAATACATTCTGAATCCGTAGAACAGATATTCATAAATGAAAGTCTATCTGCTCGACGCGACCCAGAGAAAATATAGCATTACACACTCCCTAGATCAAAAGACCGTTAAAGCTCCTTCCCAAAGATTCGGTTAAAGAGTTATTACTGGAACAACTTCTTCAACGGAGCCGAGATTCTTTGCGCTTGATCAACTTCTGCTCCCTCCAACAACCTGCAATAAGTGACAGAGGCAAAGGAAAGCATACACACAAGTGACACGAAATCCATTCATTAATCACACGTTAATCCTATTCCATTATCCAAAATCATAAGCATACATCAGCCATGCGGAAGGTCAAAAAGGTAATTAATGAAGTTGTCAAGCTACAGGAATATGGAATTCGTTGCTACAGGATACCACCCGAAAAGTCTTTAATCAACAGGTTTAAACAACTATTAATAACAAAAGTAAGAGTATCAAAAGTTCAAACTATGAGCATATTTAAGGCTCATCAAACATGGTGACATGGCAGGTGGTGATGTGGCAGGAGTAGTGAGTTGGCATAAATATGGATTAAACCATAATTATTGAAGGAAAATAGAAAAAAATATATGGTTTAAAAATTTAAAAAGAGAGGATTTGGTGGGATTTTATCCCTTAAAATCCTATTGCCTTGCCCATAAAACAAGGAGAGAAATAAATCCTGTAAACTTATATTTCAACAAATTAACCCCTTTAACCACCTTTCTCAAATTTCAACATTTTAAAAATAGATAAAAGCTAATCTCCTAAATTTAAAATATTTAACTCCCAATAAAAGAATAATGTTAAACCCCAAATACATAAAATAAAAGTGGGTTAGAAAAGGAGTTGTGAATGAATTTTAAAGGGAGGTAATTTGTTATTTTATTAAATATGGTGGTTAAGCCTTATTAAGGCATTTTTTTATGTAATTAGGGGGAATTGGTTGGAATTTTTACTTGTAAATGGGAGATATGCAACATTTGCTAAATAATATGGTTAAAGCCATATTAGCAAATAAATTTGTATAAAAAGGGATCTTATCTTCTTGTAAAGGGAGTAAAATTTTCTTGAAGATAAATTATTGAAACAAGTCTACTTGGAGAAATAATTCCAGTGTGAGAATTTTGGAGGAGAAAAATTACAAGGTGTTATTATACACCAAAAATTTTAAAGTGAGAGAGATTGTGAGGAATTTGATGCAGGTTTTTGAAGCTTGGAAATTGTAACAAGGCAATATCATTGCTTGGAAAAATTAATAAAGCGGTCCCAACATTGAGAAGTGGACCCGGAGACGTAGTCCTCATTGGATGAACTCCATTATCAACCTACGTGTGATCCTTTTGTCTCCTGTCTTATTATTCTCCTCTCTTCTGTCTAATTTTCTCTCTAGTTTAAATTCAGTATTTGAATTTCTAATTACTTATTTTAGTAATTAGTTAATTTAATTAATTAGTGTAAAAGTGTACCTCCTTTGTAATTTCAACAGTTAGACAACATAATCACACAATTTTGTTTGGATCGGGAAAATTCTGTAATTAGGAGTTAAGTGCAATAATTTGTAACTTTCTAATCACAAATCAATTAAGGGGGTTGGGCACCAAAAAAAGTTCTAGCATTATATAATGCTAAAATATAGAGTAGTTAACTAATCACCCTTATGTTATCTTCAACTTGGGAATAACATAAGCCTTTATTGTCACTTGTATGTGAAATTACCAACATTAAAGAAAAATATTCCTGTCTAAAAATGTGTTCATTCATTTCTAGCCATATTCCTCATAAAGTGCTCAATACAAAAATATTCTAGACACCCATGAAGGACTCATCAAATTTAATATTTTATTCTAGATTTCTATGGATAAATTTCAATGCAAGAGTAAATGGTCTACATATTCTCCTTCCTTGAAGTAGAGGAAAAACCTTGAGGGGCCATGAAACCCTTTCCTCCTCAAGTTATCAAAATGTAAAACTTAATTTAAGATTACCAACCAACCATGCAAATGCATCACATTCTAGGGGGTTTCTTTACACTATAAATTTTTATTACCATAAATATTCATTAGGGGGAAAATAATTTTTTTTAGCATAGAATACCCTTCTTTCATTATATATAAGCCCAATTTACTTTCTTGTTTTCTATCATAACCTTGTGTATATCTACCTTGGACACAATTAGAGGGTGCAAGAAGGAAGACAACATCATATTTTGGTCCTTTAGAACATTGCAATTATTAAATAATTTCCGCATCCTTAAAGAGTGACCATTTACCTCTATCTCATACCACTTACCACAAACCTTACAACCCCAAACCTAAATTAGGATCATCCTTTCTTTTACAATCTATAGGAAAATTTCAAAGGGGTTGGATACCCATCCAATAATGCATCAAAAAAAATTCCTTCACCTTGTTATTTAAATCCAGAGTTGTCTTATTGCTAATGATTTTATGTGATGACCATGATCATATATTTACTAGTGATTTATAGATTCATTTGTCGTATTGTTTAGGTATACAAATTTACCACAAATCACCTTAACATTATCAATTTTAGATGGTCAACTATATGTGAATAATGAATATTAAGAGGGATATCTTCATTGATTTAAATAAGATATATAAGAACATCACAATCATTGACTACTATTAGTAGAATGAAAATATAACACTTCACTCCATATAGAGATAAATATATGACCATTCCTGGCATCAATGGGTGCCAAAGAGCATCTATCCTTTCTTCTTTGAGAATACAACCCCAAGTTTGTGGATTCAAAGAGGATATGTAAAATCAATTAAAAAAATATTTTGGCTCTTAAGAAAATTTGATGTTGGTACATAATTGAATTAATTATTAAGAAAATTATCATAAGAGT
Organism: Sequoia sempervirens; assembly: GCA_007258455.2. NCBI lineage: Eukaryota > Viridiplantae > Streptophyta > Pinopsida > Cupressales > Cupressaceae > Sequoia > Sequoia sempervirens. The sequence continues at coordinate 48,490 of VDFB02291813.1, forward strand.
GAAATAAATTTTGAAGTATCATATTGCCTTTCTTTTGAAGCTACAACCACATAAGAATTCTTTTCTAAATAAATGAAAGGATAATACGATATCAACCAATTATTAAGTTCCTTATAAGGTATTCCAAAGAATTGGGAGTGTATATACAAAGTAGAGTTGCCACCATCTACATGAATGCATCATGTATTTTATCCATAATTTTGTAAGGTTGATAAAGATAAATTTTTAGTTCAAACTAGAAAAAGTATATAGTTTTTTTTATATATAAAAGGTGATAAATCTAGTAAATTTATTAAGGTAAAAATATTGTATGCAAATTAGAAGCAAAAGATAGATCAGAAATACATAAGATAAATAACCATGCCAACCAAAATAGTAGTGCCAAGATACATATAGAAATATTAGAAGACAAAAACCATAAGAAACTAGACTAAAAATTTAAAGACTAGTAAACACTTATAGAAGAAATAGCACCCCCACCATCTAGAACCTAGGGGGATCAATAGTAATAGACACAATAACTAGAGGAGGAAGACGAGGCTGGTTTGAGGCATAATGGTGAAGAAAATCGATAGCATTAAATACCCCTTTTCTTGTGTAAATAATACTCTATCCAATTGAAATTTATGCAATTTTAGAGAATTCTTCAATGCTAGAACACTATTTTTGAGAAAGATAGATTACATGGAATGATAAATACATGCTATAGTAGAGCCATATATTTGTTTTATGAGGGAGAAGAGGCCACCAATCAATGTTGAACCATTAAATAAATCATATTCCAAAATTGTATGGAAAAATTTCCTCTCAGAAAAGATAACCTTGCACAAATCCATAACTAAGAACCTCCAAAAACTTAGATCATAAGCCACATACATTGTAGTGGAAATAAAATTATTTATCACCTTATAAAATTTAACCCTTGGAAAAACCAACACTAGATAGTTTCCCATCATTGTGTGGATTGCATATTCTACCCTTGAGCAATATAGTCAAATTAACAAATAAGAATAATTTTGTAACATTGACCATCATTGAAAAAAATAGGAAGAAACTATGGATGAAGATGATAATGGTATAACTTATTAAATATATAATACATTACACATGAAGATACTACTTGGGAAGATGAAGGGTTCATTTAAAAGTACTAATAGCTAGGTATTGAGGATAAGATTGTTTGAAAAATGAGGCGTATGTCATACCCTTAACCCATAATGTATATTAGGATTTTTGGTGGCTTATTTGGACATACACAACTATTTCTTATTTTTGGTGGCTCATTTAGAACATCTTGCAAATGCTTGATTTTGACTCCTATCATAAATCTTGGGCCTAAAAAAATAACCTAATGATATCAACACTACATCAACATCCAAGGGCCCACAAATGACAACTTATTATCCTCAATATTGCTCAATAGTAATTGAATCGACATAATTTATAAGATTTGACACAAAGGAGTGACTATCCCTACCATATGTAAATGAAGGATCACAAGAACTAATTTTACATGAGAATAGAAAAAATATTTTAAGATAAATGAAAGGGAAAATTTCTAAAAAATTAGTAGAAAACAAATCCATATGAAAAATCAAATTCACAAATATAATTCAAATCCATAATTATAAAAATGAGTCATCTAACTAATCTTAATCTTAATAACTTTCTTTTCAAAATACTTAACAAAATTATATTCTACATCCAATATAAAACTATCTATATATATATATATATATATACTTTATTTAAATTCTAAATTCTAAATATTTAATATTTAAATATTTAACATTCCCAACTTTATTTTCTAAAATATTAAAGGTTAATGACAAAATTAATTTATACTCTTCTTCTTTTATAAAAGTTCATTAGAAAGCGTTTGTGTTATTTTATTAGGATAAAAATTACTTAAATAGGAAGTAAAGAATGCATTCAATTTTATGACAAATCATGTGAGTTGGAATGGGATTGTTCTCTTCGTTGTCATTCATAGTCAAAAGTGATTTCATTTTATTTTTTAATTGGAAAAGAAAACCACCATCTTCACAACCACATTACATAAATAAACAAATAAATTTCTAATAATTATAGTCACGATAAGTGGAATGATACTTTCATTTATAATAAATAAATATTCTAGAGAAAGTGATGGTAATTGTGTCTTGCACGAATCATAAAAGGATGGTCATGAAACCTACCAATCTTTAGAAAAGGTAGAGTGTGAAGTATATAAATGTGGCCCATTTCTTTTTGGGATGTAAAGGCATGACACATAATCTTTAAGCATGCTCTCGGGGATATTTTATTTACCATTATGTACATATTAAGGTCCTTTCAATGGTAGAAAATTTTATATCTTTAGTTTTGGATGTATTTATTTTATGTAAAGATAATCATATAATATTATATTTATAATTTACATTTAGTATATGATAGGAGGTTTTATATGCATTTATTTGTCGAATTAGTTTTGATCTTTAAATTCATCTATTTTCTATCATAAGTTAAGACTTCATGCAATTTATTGTCAGCAATTCATCTCCTACAATTCATCACCAACAATTCATCATTATGACATATTCATCATGTATACAATTCACCACCAACAATTTATTGTCGTGGTATATGCACTATGTATACCCTTTTTTATGTGTTCAACAAAATCTATGTACTTTTTCTTTTTTGGGTGCTTTTGACCACTTAAATATTAAAAAATGTATATGTGGTGAATATACCATGGCAATGAATTGTTGGTGGTGAATTATATGTGCAATGAATATGTCACGACAATGAATTGTTGGGGCTGAGTTGCTGGTGGTGAATTCTTGGCAGTGAATTTTCCTAGAGCCATAAGTTAGATTCACGGTTATATAAGTGATTTGAATTAAATGTAGGATTACATGAATGATACTTGAGCTTTTAATTTTCAATTTCAATTTCAAATTCAATTTTGGCCTTATCTTTCTCACTTGGATTATTGTGTATCAATTTGATGCATGAAACATTTCATTTGTGACCATTGGAGTTGTATTTAAAGGGGGTAATGTTACTTCATTCTTAAATATTTAGACATCGTAGAATCATTTAACAAGAGTATTCATGATATAGTGTTTGGCACAATCAAAGCATTTATTACTACATTAACTACTTGCAACAACATCTAGAATTTTTTTTACATGTTTGTATTTTTGTCTTTAATCGTTTTTAAAGTTGGTGACTTGATATCCTTATGTGGTTTGACACAAAGGAGGAACTATCCTCGTTATGTGCAAATTTTTACCACACAACCAAGTTTTTTGTGGACATATTCCCAACTCATGATAGATTGAATGCAAACATATAAAGATTTGCAAAGATTAGATCCATCCATCTAGATCAAATCCACACTTGTGTAGGTTAGATTTACAAGTTTTATGTGAAATTGACTTACAAAAAAAATTGATTCTAAGACACTTGTTTGAGATTTGTTGAATTTTTACAACTAGAGAAATCACTTACCAACATCTATCACAACCTTTCTACACAAAAATTCTAGCTATTTATCATCATTTTAATTTTTAATCCTTGCATTAAATTATGTTTTGTTATTATTCAAAACTATCTTTTATCTACTATAAATTATAAATATTATATTTTAGTTATTTACCCTAAATTTATATATAACTAAATATATTCATCCTTTCATTTTGGTGAACCCCTCCACTCTTACACGACCTAGTGGTAGGTTAGAACCACAAACATAATGAACTAATAGTCACTAGAAGATCATTTTGGTAGTAAATAACATTGTGTGATACCTTCAACAATACATCCAAGATATATCTCACAGATGGGGGAGATGTCTCTCTATGTATTCATATACATATATATATCATAGAATCATAGTAAGGAGATAAATAATAATAGCTAAGAAAGAGAAAGAGAAGTGTGAATAGGAGAAAGTTATTGCACGAAGAGATATATACATCACATATATTTTGGTAGCTTTCTTCTATTCACATCTCTTTTTCACTTTCTTACCTATTCTTTTTTATATCTCCATACTATCATTGTGCAATACATATATATGTACATGAATACATAGAGAGATGTGTTCCTCATCCTTGAAATATTTCTTGGATTTGTTGTTGAAGGTACCACGTGGTGTTATTTATTACAACAGTAATTTTAGAGAACTGAATAATGTTTGCCAATATGACCCTTTTCCAACATAATTTATGGATAAAATATTAATGTTAGAAGAAATTTTTATTCATTCATAGATAATCTATTTGATTAATATAAATTGAAGATATATAAATGACACCAATATAAAGCTACATTTGTAATACACTAGGGGTCATACATGTTTATAATTATGTCATTCAAATTAAAAATGCACCCACGTCTTTAATGGAATCATAGTGAATGCATTTAGAAATTTCATACATTATTTTCTTGAAGTATATCTAGATTATTAGACCATATAGAAATTCATAAAAGACCATTTATAAGCATTAAGGTTGATGTTTCATAGATGCCACAACCTTAAAATTGCACCTATCTAAAGAAAATAATCTTCACAATTATCTATTTGCCACTCTTTTAAGACATACAATTTGCAAATAAGGAATAATGGTAGATCCACTTAAGATAGATATTATTTCAAATCTACCACTCCACTAAAAATGTTACATAAATAAAGATATTTTCTATTTATAAATTGATTATCATAAAAAAAAAATACATAAAAAACTATGTCATAACCTCAAGACTCGTTAATGAATTACTAAATAAAAAGAACAACATGAAATTTAAATGGACACCCCAATGCTATAAATTGTTTATGTACTAAATAAAAAATACTAGAAACTCCAATGTTAATCTTTTTTAGATTGGAAACAACCTTTTCATGTTCATTTCAATGCATTTGGTACTTCAATCAACTTAGTAGAGGAACAACCCAAAAAATATAAAGGAATAATTTTGAATGTTTCTCCCATGTCTAGTTTAATTACGTTATTTCATGGTTGAAGTTTTGAATTTTATTTAGATGTTTGTAGTTAGTTTGTAGTTAGTTTGAGTTTTTTGAGTTTTTGAATGTTTCCATATTTCAAATGTTCTATTTATTTTTTTATTTTGGATTTGATAATTTTATAACAAGTAATAATAATTTGTTTTAAGATATAATTATGTTTTGAGTTCTTTTGGATTTAATTATGTATATTTTTCATCAATATTTATGAACACTTAGTTATCCATCATTTTAGGATGAGAAAATAATTGTGAATAATTATAGACTTAATTACCAAAATAAGATGGAAAAGGCAATGATATAAAAGATAGAATGGAAAATAAAGAGAATTTTAAAAAAACAAAGAAGAAAAAGAAAGAAAAATGTACCTTTAAATATTAAATATATCAAGGAATGATTATAATAAATAAATAAATAAATAAGGAAGAACCCCCTTTTACAATGTTGCCTTATAATCTTATATCAACCATAGGTGAGAAATAAGGAGAGAGAAATGAGATCATTCCCATTGTGTCATTGGAATGTTGAACCTAGTTTAGCAGGGTGTAATTTCATGTAACAATTGGGTAAAAGCAAGAAATTGAGTCCACTTATCATGGTAGTTTTAGGCTTAGCCAAAAATGCCTAATTGGGCAAAGCAAAATGGGATCTCATTTTGTAGGAAAGGCCTAGAATTTGATGGTCTATTTGACCGTATTTTACATTTTGAACTGTATATTACAACCTAAAAATTTATTAGACCGTATTATTTGACTTGCTATATTTTTATATAATTGTAAATATAACACTTAAAATTATTATTAAACTGTAAAAATTTATTGTAGTATATATATATTATAGTTTAAAATTGGAATAATTCTTTTTATATTAATATATATGATTTATAATATTTATTATAAATATATTTATTAATTCAAAAATCTTTTCAAAATAGAATCTTTTCAAGATTAAATATAGTTCTTTCTAATTTTTTTAAAAAATTAACAATAAATTTAAGATTTTAACATTTTGACTAATAGTTACCATTGCTTTATATTAATATATATGATTTATAATATTTATTATAAAAATATGTATTAGTACAAAATCTTTTCAAAATAGAATATAATTGCTTTTTAACTTCTTTGAATATTTTCACAAGATTTATTTTCTATATGAATTTAAGATTTTTACATTTATTTATAATTATCAATATTTTCTAATTTTACATTTTTTTAATATATATAGGATATCCATATGAATAACATAACACAAATTTTCACTTTTTTTCAACAACATTTATTTTACAACATTTTGTTTAGTGATTAGTGATTGAGCTTTGATTTTTTTCAAAATAATACAACATTTGTGTTTATTGGTGAGCATGTTGAAATTTAATTTGGCTTTTAAAAATAATTTATGTTTTTAGATAGATAAATTTAAGGATTAAACTATAAATAAATTTCAACATCATTTATTTTATAGCATTTTTTTAAGGTGATTCATGAGCTTTGATTTTTTTCAAGATAATACAACATTTGCGTTTTATTGGTGAGCATGTTAGATAATGAGTTGAATAAGGATTAAACTATTTTTAATTTTATATAATTATTTTTGAATAGGTTTGAAATTGATATTTAATTTTTTTTTACAGTTAATTTTTTTCATAAAACGTAAAGTGATAGACATTTAAATGAACAAACCATCAAAAAAATTTAATATGACAGGTAGGGGTGTTCATCAAATTCTAGGCTTGGGAAATAGGATCTCGTTTTGTGGTAGGATCCTAAGTCAAGGGTCAGGAAACATGATCCCATTTTGTAATAAATGAGATCATGTTATATATGAAATAGGATCCCATTTCGAAAAATTATTTAATTTTTTTAAAAAGTTCTACAAACTCATTTTTACAGCAGCTAGTGCAGAACCAAAATGGGATCTCGAGTAGGAGTGACATTTTTGGCCATGAAACAATATAGGTAAGTTTATCTTTCCATTTTTTAAATTTTTTTGTGTTTTCCTATTTGTATTTACATTTGTTTTGTGTATTTTGTGATTCAGGTATTTATATTTTGTTTGAATCATCTAGCAATGCATATGTACCCTACAAAAAAAAAATGAACCCTAAACTGATTTTAAACAAAAATATTTACCTTACACAAAAAAATATGAACCCTAAACTGAGATAATCTCGCCTGCAAACCATTGTTGAGTCATTAGAAAACAAGATATAGTTACTATTTGATGGTAAATCAACTATCATTTAATAGTAAAAGCCTCCAAAATCTCATTTATCACATAAAAGCTAGATAAATATTGATTTTCCAGCTGGATGGGAACATTCTATTTCTATTTGTAATGTTTTTTGTCAATTTGATGGTAACTTTCTTTTTTCATTTGTTTTCTTTATGTTTTAAATTTGTATGCAAATATTTCAAAATCAAATAATACTTAATTTTTTTAAGAAAAAAAACTAGATTTGTCTAAGTTTATTTCATTCCATTATTTAGCACTTATTATTAATTTTTTAATCTAACCACATACAACTAGAATTTGCGGCACATGGCATCCATATGTACCCATACACAAACATGTACTCTCTAACATATTAACATACATATAGCTTTCTATCATTGTAATCCTTGAACCTCCTTTAGGTGCAAGTGCTATTTATAATTGTAATCCCTATGAGGTTTCTAGATATGTTGAATTACAAGTAAGATAGAAATTAGTCAAACCTATAGACTAATTACATAGTTTCACATTAAAATATAAACTTAGAATAGAATATTTATTTATTTTATTTGGTAAATCTTTTAATTAGATTGTGTGTGATCATAGTTATCTTCCTCTACTATCACAATAGATGTAAACCTCCATTGTTTTTATGACTATCCTTGGTTAAACCTTGATTAGGACTGTCATTCAACCTTCTCTATTGGTATCTTATAGCATTAGCATTTTTGGCATCTTCCTTTAGTTGTCACTATACCCTTCCTAAGCTTCCATATTTTGTAAACCTAAAAATCAATTCCCTATTAAAAATCACACTTTATCAACATTTCTAATTATTTATTCATGAAATTCCATATCATATTTAGAACTCTCAGGTATGCATACTTTGACAGGACAACAAGAAGTGTGGACTTAACTTCTTCACCACCATGGTCTTTTTGATCTACCCACATATTTTTGAAAACACTATGGATAAGTGCCTCATCATGGTCTTAAATGATCCTCCCTTTTGTCATAGGATCATCAATGACTTCCACATGTGCACCAATATCTTCCATAGATATCAACCTATCTTCTCATTGTACACATCTCCATTTATCATCATGTAGGGAACTACTCATTACTATAATAGATTTATCTCCCCCATATTTGTTGTAATGCCTAACCTAAATAATATAACAACCACGCATTGCCATAATATTATTGTTCCCTACATATACCTAGTCTGTATCATTAGGATCATACATTAGATCCAAGATAGAAGAATAAAATTGACAGAAACCATGATCTTGGAATATATGTTAGCATGATCATATTGATAATGAAACATATAATACTCCCTCTTCAAATATGATTGTTCCTTGAGCTTATCCTCCACAACATCATCCAAATCTGGAATTCACTTTCAAAGAGAGGATTATCTCTACTCCAATAAGGATTAGAGTTTATGTTACCTAGTGAGTTTGCAGGTTCATCATAAAGGATATGTTCCTTATGTTATCCTTTCCACAAATTCTTCTACCTCCTCATCACAAAAATATATCTTCATTAGGTTTAACTACTCAAAATTATTATTACAATGATTTGAAGAGAATAGAGATATAATTTAATTATCATTTACACCATCAAAAAATGACATCTTTGAATGTTGGTTTTGAGAAATCATCAATAATTTTTTTAATACTCTAACAAAATTGTATCTTTGCTAGAATTCAAATTGAATCACACTCTTCACATGAGGAAGAAAAATCCAAATTATATTTATAGGAGAGATTAGAGCTAGTAGATATGTAATCAAATTCATAGTACTCATAATGAGGGAAGCAAATAAACTCATCATGCATGTAAATGTATTCAAGTTTCTAGAACTAAGTGTTTACACATATATCCTTTTCCTCTTGATTCATGGAATTTGCATCAAGTGGATCTTTGCATATATCAACTTTAAAATTTATTCTTCAAGGGATCTTATATATTGGTTTATGAAATTATGTCAAGGATGAATTATTTTAGGACTAATAATGACTAAATTGAGTTAAGAAATTTTGATATTGTGAACATGATCATGAACTAAGCTAAAAATGATTGAATTATGAAATTAAACCAAACATTAAGCTAATTAAGTCATGATCCCAATGAAATTCTTGAAATATTGAACTAAGAAATCATTAAACATCAAATATCAATTAAATGCTTTAAGGAAACCTAACTAAATACATCAAACCTCATCCCATAGGGGATTGGTGTTGAATTGATGTGGAATGTCAACCCTTTCCCAATCCCTTGGTTGAAACAAACTTGAAGATGGATGCTCTAGTGGAGAATTGATGAAAATGGATGCAAGATTGGCTAAAATAGACACAAATGGATAAAGTGGTCATAAAGATTGCTATAAGAATGACTATAATTCAGGTGGTCTCAATGAATGTGGATGAATTGCTCAAGAAATGGAGGCTATTTATAGGAAAATTGAGTGAATCAATGGACAAGATCAATTTTCTTAATCAATGGATGTAAATTAAGAAGGAATTGGCATGGATCAAGAATTCGATCCATGTAGAAGATTGAAAGTTGACATGGATTGATGTAATTAATCAATGGTTGAAATTGATTTGAAAAAAACAAAAATCCTAAAATTTAGGAGGAATGTGCAAGATATTTCCATTTAAGAGGGAAATTGATTGAATTTGAAATGAAGGAATTGGCAAGTGGGAGGAATTGGAGGGATGGAAGAAATTAGTCAATTAAATAATTCAAATATTATTTAATTGTGTATGATGGAGGAATTAAAATATTTAATTAAACAATTTATTCATTTAATTAAAAAGAGAAATTAATGATATTTAATCAAATAATTTAGATTGTTTAATCAAATGAGACGACTTAGGGAATTTAATTAAATAATTTTCATTATTTAATCAAACAGGATAAAAATTAGTATGGAAGGGGTGAATTAACCTAATAATATTGATTATTCGATTAATAGAAGAAAATGGTGAATTTAATTAAACAATTAGGATTATTTAATTAAATAGACAAAAAGAGATGAATCAAGACAAAAATGGTGCTAGTAATCGAGATCAGATGCATGATATCGATCAAGATGATTTTAAGTGTCTACATTTTTTCCCTCTTTGAAGTGAGGTACATGTTGCATTGGTTCAAAGACTTGATGCTTTCAAATCAACGATGTTGCTTTGATCAAGAATTTAAAAATTCATGATTTTTTAGATGCCCCACTATTGCCCCGGTAGAAGGAATTTAAGGAATTTATGCAAGTATACTGCCCCCTTGAGAGATCAAGTGAAAATTTTGATTTTTAGGTCGAGATCATGACAAGGATGCAAGATCAATTCAACTTAAAGAGGACGCATAGATATTTATTTAGATACTTCATATATTTGATGTAGACAGATTTTACGATGTATAGATAGTCATCAACCATGGGTAACCTCAAGTATATTTTGATATATCACATAGATTTGATACCTAGATAGAATTGTTAGTAAAGATAGAAGAATAAGATAAAATGAGAATGAGATGGATATTGACTAGCCATTATTTTGAGATTGATTCAGAATTCCAACAAGCCTATGATTATTCAATACTTTATTAGATATGATGATAAGAAAGATGATTTGCTTGCTTCTGGGATTGGGATAACTTCATCATATCTTTCCTTATTTTTGATATAGCAAATAGAGATGATGCATCAAGGTATTAGAAACTAGGATAGATTTGTATCTAATTGTTGGAAGAATGAAGAAGAAACCCTCAATTGTGTTGTCATTGATGTCAATATTGTTTGTTGACAGTTTTGTCTAACCTAATAAACAAATTTTTTATTACCTTGATTCGGTAATTTGGTCTGAAATTTATCGTATATCGGCCTATGTAGTTTTAGTATGGTATTCAGGACTATTAAGTACATCTATGAACAAGTTTTCAATGATTTTAGTTGATTAACTTGAAAGATACAAATGATAGAAGTTTGGCAGACAATTTTCTGCTTATAACTGTGCAAAGTAGTGAGTTAATTGGTTCACATTCTCGTACTTTGATTCAATATTTACAACTTTGGAAGATGGTTTACAGGTGTTAGCTCTACAAATATTCCAAATTGGGAATGCTCATATGATCATATGGTTGATTGATGTCAGTCAACTTGGCCTATATTTGTGATCAAGTCTTCTTCTGGCTGACCTTATACTTGAATGAGTGGTATCAAGATTAATATGTTTTGTGGATGTCAAAGAGATCCTTTTTAGGTCCATGCTGACCTAAATCATGCCTTGCACATTTTGGTTTGAGCGTGAAAGGAGCTTTATTTCAGGGTTTGAGCCGACAAGCTATTTTTGAATTATGTGTATATCTAATTAGGCCGACCTAATTGATGTATGCAGATGTAATGGTATATATATGTGAAACATTTTTGTACTATAAAGTGTGATGTGATGAAAGAAGATGTGTTATAGTGTGATATTGTACAAACTTATAAATTTGAATGTAGTAGATCAGTATCAAGGTAGGATTGTTGTGTATATTGAGTGACAATAAGGCAATGTAGGATTTTGCTTTTAGAGCTTCATTGGAACTAAATTCAACAAATGAAAGGTGCATTCTATCAGTTCACTTTTTCGTAGTGAGCCACACTCTATTTTGTAATCATCTTAGGTTGTGAGCATTTTAAGTATAGCGAGTCTTGGCGGTGTGCCCCTGTAATATCTTATAACCAGTTATAATATATTATGAGCTAATCCTCACTGTGGTTTTTCCATTTTTGGGTTTTCCATGTAAAAATCTTGGTATTTATGTGTCCTATGGTGTTGTGATCTCTTTCATGTCTTCATTCTTAATTGGAGTTAGATATGTTTTAATCATTGGATTGTTTGTAGCTAACTAGTTTAATAGAATATTGATTCACCCCCCCTCTTAGTATTCTGAGTGTTCAACACTAATGCGATGCAATTTGACTTTGCAAAAAAAAAAATTATCCTTGTTCATACTTGACATATGAAAACCTTGTTTGACCATGTGAAAGAATAAGCCATCAAAGTAATGGGACTAATACACAAAAGGTATGAAGAACCTAATATATCTTAGCCACTTTTTTACTTGAGACTAACCCACACATGCAAGATAAGTATTCACCAAGGTTGTATTACAAGAACATCCAACAAGTACAACAAATGAAAGATAATGATATATGCCCCATTCCTTTCTCTATAAATCATTTTGATAGACATCATCTAGAGGTCATTGGAATGGACCAATAAGATAAATCAAAGAAAAGATCAAAATGAATAAACAGTCAATGTCATTCATATCTATTGCCAAAGAGATGTGTTTTGAGGATAAGTATCCAAAGTGATCAACAATGTAATTCCCATTGTAGGAAAGATGTATCCTAGGACATGTTAGTGGATTTTGGCATGTTGATAGGTTGTTTGAAAGGCCATTGATATAAAATTTGATTGACATGTTTGATAGTAATCAAGAGTTTGATTTTTGTGTTTAAGGTTTATGTTTCTAGTTATTGTTGTACTTTTTTTTGTTTGTGTTACCAAAGGTTGAGGGTGATGATCAATTTATTATGGATGAACTTTTATTGCGAGTGAAAGAAAGATGAGATAGGTGATTTTGGAATTTTTGAATATTTTAATGTTTTTGACGTTTTGTAATGTTTTGAGATTGTTTTTGATCTTTTGAGATTATGTGAATGTTTAAGTTTTCTAGTTATTTGAGGATGTTTATGGTTTTTGAATGCTTTGACATGTTTTGGATTTTTTTAGTTTTCCAAATGTTTTTTGTGTTTGATATTAGATCAAGACCTAAGGGGAAACTAACCTAATTCCTTAGGGACTCATCTGTGATGGTCTTGCCTATGTTATACACGTAGAGATGACATAGTTTGACTAACTCTGACTAGTAATCATTTATTGATGACATATGAACATTGATGGATTGTCAGATTATTATGATGGACTCCTAAATACTGACCTAATGTCTTGGGGGCTCATCAAAGATGGCTTTACCTATATTCAAGCTTAGAGACAACGTAGTTTGACAAGTTTTTATTTTTTTGACTTTTAGACCTGTTTAGGGATTTTGATGTGATTTGGATGTTTATGGATTTTTTAAGATGTTATGAATGTTTTCTAGATTTTGAATTTACAAGATTTTGAATATTTTGGATTGTTTGATTGTACAAATTTTCAAATGTTTTGAGATTTTGGAAATGAAAGGATGTTTTTGGATTTTAAAATTTTGCAAATATTTTAGATGTTTTTTGGATTTTGAGATTTATAAATGTTTTTGTATTTTGGGGATTTTGTGAATGTTTTGGATTTTTTTTAATTTTGACTATGCAAATGTTTTGGATGTTTTTGGATTTTTGAGATTTTACAACTCTTTTTAGATTTTGAGATTTTACAACTATTTTTGAATTTTGAGATGAGCGATACCTAGATAACAATGTTGATGTCACATTGTGAGATATAATACATGGATCACGATTTATTCCAAAAAAAAGTGCAAGTACCTACCCCCATTGTCTAGCAATGTTTCATAGTTCAATTGTAATGCCCCGTCATAATAACCTAAGGAATGTTGCAATTGTGTATAAAAGTGTAATAATTTTTTTTTTTTTAAAGTATAATTATTAAATTAATTAGTTGCATACATTCATTAAGTTACGCGACGTTACACTACTTTGAGTTTCCATAGACGACTTTAGTATTTTGCATTGCACATATCAAATAACATTAACAAAAAAATAAACATTACATTTCATTTGAAATTCCATTCAAGATAACATAGAGTACTAACATGTTTCATACATTGCTTTTGATAAGATAATACAATACTCATCCATCTGATGAGGTATTTCAATAATAATTACAATTACATTTACAATGTTCACCTCATAACAATTAAGGGGTGTTTTAAAATACAAGATTTACAAATTACAATGAAGTAGTACATATAAGTTTCCAAGTGCGAGCTCTCCATCCATGAAGCTCTTGTTGCCATGATCACAAAACTGGGGACCCAATGGAGTAAGGTGCACATTCCACCCAACCATGTGGTACCCGTAGGTCCACCCCCTGTGCTAGGAGATAGTAATATGGTTACCTAGACATAATCTACTAACCCTAGACACTAGTACACACTAACTAATGGTTACATTGCTTCCAGATTTTAGACAATTGAATGTACTACATACACAAGGTTAACTATTACTTTAGGTGGAGTGTCATCACAATATTGCAAAGGTTACCCTGGTGTTTCTTCCTAGGTTCCGGCCCCTAACATGGGTTACCCTGGTAACCTCTTACGAAACCCGACCCCATTGCAAACCATTACGGAATCGAATGTCTTTTGAAGAAACAAGACACCGATTTGCCATTCCAGGCCTTCTCATCTTATACTCAAGACTGAACTAGCTCAAGAGTCATAAGCGAGGCATAATATCTTATTAAGAGTTTTAATCTAACTATTGTATCATTTAGTTATCACTGACTTACTAACTCTTTGTAAGTTACCCTGACACCACTTTGTGTCTCGACCCTTACAAAAAGCCACTCCCCTAAACATAACAAGGAAATCTAAGTTTTCTTGACTAAGGTTTACAAAGTGTACAACATACAACAGACAATTTCAACACTATTCATAACGAACATCAATGTCTATGTTCACAAAAATCAGGTATCTAAGTACCAAGCTAATATCATGTACACAACTTAGACAACATATGAATTCAACTTAACAAATAGAATCCCCACGGTATTAAATTGGTCTGGAAGACTTGTTTATTTAATACTTTCCCAATTTTCTCAACAAGGAAACAAAAATTAAAGCAAATTGATAATTAAAGATCTACATTAGGATATACTAGATCCAATCAATCAAAATATGTGATACACAAAATCAATCATTTAAAGTATCATTTATTTTCCATTCCATACCAAAAATGAAATCTATGCTTTGCTTAATTTCATAAACATTTATTATAATGAAATTTGTAAATACTTCAGAATAAAAGTCCATTCTAAGCTCATATAACATATTCAAAATAAATCAATTATTATAATATCTATTTCTAGATATTTAATAAATCATTTCTTTTAAATATTTCATTTATACATAATAACACTTAAAATATTTTTATTTTTTTTACATTTAAATAAATACATATAATTATAAATATTATATATACATATTTTATATATAATATATATTATAGTATTAATATACATTATATATATCATATATATACATAATAAATATAATATATATATTTATATTACAAATAACAAAATCACGGATTTAAAAACCGCATTAAAAATGTAATACACATTGGAAGTAGGGCAAAAGCCCTAACCCCGTGCACAGTGGGAAAGGGCTGCCTTCGCAGCCCGCCCCACAGACTCGGCTGGTGGCTGAGCCGAGCGCTGCCCGCAAGGGCGGCGCTGGCTCGGCCCTCGCCGCCGTCCCCCTGCGGGGTCGGCTGCGGGTAGCCCCAGCCCACACAGAGCTTCGGCTCTTTCAAAAAAATTTACATATATATTTTTTTTAATACATTCACAATATAAACAGACGAATTTAATTAAATTTTTGACTGCGGATATTTCATTTCCGTTTCCCAACTCGCCCGTACGGCGATTCCAAATTAAAATAAACATAAAATTTAAAATGAGTTTCTTCCACAATCCAATTTATAAATGAAATAGAATATATGTATATATATATATATTATATATATATTATACAAATTAACAAGGTTTTCATACAGAGGATTTTTAGAAAACTCTACAGAAGTTCTACGAGGTTTTATGAAGGGTAATAGGGAAATCTCACAGAACAAATAAAATTTTATTTTCCAAATGATTTCAATAATTTCCTTTCACACAAACTCTTTTTTTTCCAGAAAGTAAAGAAACTTAATAAATCCCATTCCGGGAATACACAGTAAATATTTTTCTTGAAAAATATACAAAGGATTTAAATTAAAGAGATTTCTTTCACAGATATTCTTTCAAAACAACAAATTTAAACCACAAGAAGAATACCTGATATCCCAAAGCTTAAAAAATTGATTTGGTGATGAGAACCTCTGTAGCCTCTATTTCTTGTAGCCTTCCAAAACTTTTCCCGAGAACAAAACCCAAATTGCAAGCAAAGATTTTCCACAAGTATACAATATTCCAAAAGCATATACAGTAAAATTTAGCAAAAGCACTGATATTTTTCCCGTGAAGAGAAAATAGATTAGAATCCCTCTGTGTTTTTTTCAAATCCAAATTATCCTCCGTGAACAAATTCCTCAACCATCATCAATAAATGGAACTTGCACACATGCCAAAGAATACAAAATATCCCCCAACCACTTCTCGGATAACTTTTCTTTTCAAATTACATGCATTTAATTATTTTATTTAAAATTAACAATTTTCAAAGCAAATTTTATTTATTAATAAAGAATGTCATTTCCATAAATTTATTTAATTTAAATAAATCTATTCATACATAATTAATACATTTTAATTTAATTAACTAATTTATTTAATTAAATAAATTTAATCTTTGTGATGAAACCATTTAACCAAACAAACTAGTTAATTAATTAAATAACTTGCAAAACTAATTTCTTCAACATTTAAAATTAATTTTAATAACAGTAAATAAAACATAATAAACTATTATTTAAATTGACATTTTTCCTTTCAAGCAATTAAACCAAACATAAAAATGCAAGACAACCTATGACTCAAACTAAAATTGACAATGTACAGTGACCGGGTTATAGACTAGACTAGGGTGAACCAAACTACTACCTCCCAATCAACGTATCCATTGAATCTTGACATGCTCAGACCTGAGTAACCAGGTGGAGTCGGTGTCATGTACCTGCAATCCTGCAACCAAGCAATAACATGCATATATATATAAACCATTGTACAGGCACACCGTGCGGAGAAAATCACGGATATCACAAGGCACTCGCAAGCAAGTGATGTGATTCCGTTCTCCACACCAATACACGTCACATCAGACTGATGAATTAAATAGCAGTTAGTCCATCATAAACATGTACATAGCAATAATCAACTGAAAGTAAACATCTACGCTATCTCAAAACATGTCTGAAAATAGTAATCACCATACAATGTATCATCATATCACAGAATAAATCCACTATCGCTCAAAACCAGTGATCAAAATATCCAAACAAAGTATCATAGTCTAACAGTGTGAAAACGTATCAGCAGAAAACATAAATATAAATGGAGGGGTACTACATCCTCCCCCCCTAGGATCAGGCTTGCTCCTGAAAGCCTGTGAACAGATAGGGATAAAGTTGATAAGTAGGAGGTATTTTTCCACAGCGTGTCAAATTATGATATTGCTATCAGGATTCAACCGTGTAGTTTCGAGTCAAACTCATTGACCCATGTTTCATGAGTACTGGTTCAACAAGAACCCATCTCTCATGATATCGAATGGTCCACTTAGCACTCATTGCATCTAGGTGATGCTCACAGAGGTGAAGCACTGGTCCGTCCCGGGAGGTCACCCATCCCAGTGCTCCAGCTCGCTTAACCAGGGAGTTTTCTCCAAGGTTAAGCCCGCTTGAGTTGTTACCCCATTTGCAAAACCTTCAGCAAGTGTTGTGCCTTATGAACCATTCATAATAGAGCCCCTTTAGCTCATCAATTGATAAGTAGGAGGTATTTTTCCAGCGTGTCAAATTATGATATTGCTATCGGATTCAACCGTGTAGTTTCGAGTCAAACTCACCCATGTTTCATGAGTAGTGGTTCAACAAGAACCCATCCCAAGATCGCCCCCTCACCTAGATGCAATGAGTGCTAAGTGGACCATTGCTTCACCTCTGTGAGCATCACCTAGATGCAATGAGTGCTAAGTGGACCATTCGATATCATGAGAGATGGGTTCTTGTTGAACCACTACTCATGAAACATGGGTCAATGAGTTTGACTCGAAACTACACGGTTGAATCCTGATAGCAATATCATAATTTGACACGCTGTGGAAAAATACCTCCTACTTATCAATTGATGAGCTAAAGAGGCTCTATTATGAATGGTTCATAAGGCACAACACTTGCTGAAGGTTTTGCAAATGGGGTAACAACTCAAGCGGGCTTAACCTTGGAGAAAACTCCCTGGTTAAGCGCGCTTGAGCTGGAGCAGATCGGGATGGGTGACCTCCCGGGACGGACCAATGCTTCACCTCTGTGAGCATCACCTAGATGCAATGAGTGCTAAGTGGACCATTCGATATCATGAGAGATGGGTTCTTGTTGAACCACTACTCATGAAACATGGGTCAATGAGTTTGACTCGAAACTACACGGTTGAATCCTGATAGCAATATCATAAAGGGATAAAGTTCCCTCATACGTGTCGCATCCTCCCAAGTAGCAGAAGCCTCATGGCTAGGATCCCATTGGACCCTCACCTGATCAACGTCTCGACCCCTGAGATCGAGCGTCTGACGCTGTAGAATGGCCACATGCTCCAAAGCCAGCTACCCGTCCTCTACCTGTAACGCATTCCAATCAAGTACATGAGAAATGTCGGGATGATATGGTCTAAGAACTGATACATGAAAAACATCATGAATACGAGACAAACTGGGTGGTAAGGCGAGTCGATATGCCATGGGACCAATTCTCTCTAAAATCTCGAATGGCCCAATGAAACGAGGCACAAGCTTAGAGCCTTTTCCATAACGGATAGGACTCTTTCGTGGTCACACTCGAAGAAACACTCTATCACCAACAGCAAACTGTCGATCTACCCTATGCACATCCGCATACTTCTTTTGCCTATCCTGTGCTGCTATCAAATGTTCTCTGATACGGTCAACATGTTGCTCCATATCGCGAAGCATCTTAGGTCAAAGTAACACTCTATCCTCTAGTCGATCCCAGCTTAGTGGAGTTCGACAAGGATGACCATATAATGCCTGAAATGGTGGCATACCTATGGAACTCTGATATCTGTTATTGTAAGCGAATTCTACTAAGTATAGATAACCCTCCAAATGTGATTGTTGGTCCATTACGTACATTCTAAGCATATCCTCTAATATTTGGTTAAGTCTTTCCGTTTGACCATCGGTTTGAGGATGATACGCTGAACTAAAGTTCAACTGTGTACCTAAAGCATGTTGTAATGAAGTCCATAGGGCTGAAGTAAATACGAGATCTCTATCCGATATAATCCTACGAGGAATCCCATGTAATCTAACGATGTCCTCCATGAATATCCTAGCTACGGATGAAGCATTGTAAGATGATCGTACTGGTGAGAAATGAGCTACTTTAGTCAATCGGTCAACAATTACCATAATGGCATCATGTCGACATGATAACGTAGGTAACCCTACAATAAAATCAACGGATATAATATCCCATTTCCATTCGGGAATGAGATGTGGCTGTAATAATCTAGTAGGATGTTGATGCTCAGCTTTGACTCGCTGGCATTCAAGACATCTCGATACATAATCAGCAATATCACGTTTCATACCAGGCCAGAAATACAATTGCTGAAGATCAGCATGCATTTTCTTGACACCTGGATGAGCTGAGTATGGAGCTCGATGAGCTTCAGTCATAATTAATGTACGAAGACCTTCAAAATGAGGTACATAAATACAACCTAAATGCCGTAATATACCATCCGATTCTAGGACATACCCTGCAAATCGACCTTCTAAAGGTCTACCAGATTCAATCTCCGACCTCACTTCCTGATATAATCTATCAGTAGGAAGTGCTGCTAATATTTGACCTCTCAAATCTACTTCAAGAGTAGTAGCAGAAATCTCATGTCTACGACGACTAAGAGCGTCAGCCACGACGTTCTCTTTTCCTTGAACATATTTCACTTCAAAATCGTATTCACACAAGAACTCCATCCACCGTCTCTGCCTAGCATTCAAGTTAGGTTGCGTAAAGATGTATTGCAAACTACGGTGATTAGTATGAAGTTTGAAACGATGACCTAATAGGAAATGCCTCCATCGAACTAATGCATGCACAACTACAACTAGTTCTAAGTCATGAGTAGGATAGTTTAATTTGTGATCCTTGAGTTTGCGAGACTCATAAGCAATCACACGCCCATCTTGCATCAAAACTACTCCCAAACCTTCTAAGGATGCATCCGTACACACTACGAAATCCTTAGTAGGATCAGGAACAATCAGTATAGGCGCATTAGTTAACTTTTCTTTAAGTGTCTGAAAAGCCAACTAACACTGCTCTGTCCAAACAAACTTCTTCCCTTTCCTTTGAAGAGAAGTAATAGGATGACCAATTCTAGAGAAACCCTCAACAAACTGCCTATAGTAACCAGCTAGACCCATAAAGCTACGAACTTCACCTACATTAGTAGGCGCGGGCCAATCAACAATAGCTTGGATATTTGAAGGATCCACAGCAATACCTTTACCAGATATCACATGTCCAAGATATTTAATCTCAGTTTGAAAGAAATCACACTTCTTCAGGTTTGCATACAATTGATTTTCCCTTAAACATTGCAATACATGTCTCAAGTGTTCTTCATGTTCCTTCATGTTTCTCGAATAAACTAAAATATCATCAAGAAATACCAGGACAAAGCGATCAAGGTATGTACAAAAAACACCATTCATTAAACTCATGAATATTGATGGTGCATTCGTTAACCCAAACGGTACTACTGTGAATTTGTAATGCCCATAACGAGTTCAAAAAGCAGTTTTATGAATGTCTGCTTCGGCTATACGCAATTGATGATAACCAGATTTCAAATCAATTTTAGAGAACACATTAGCTCCCTTAATTTGATCAAAAAGATCATCGATTCTAGGCAAAGGATAACGATTCTTAATCGTAACCTTGTTCAATTAACGATAGTCAATGCACAGCCTAAGAGATCTATCCTTCTTCTTTACGAAGATGACAGGTGCTCCCCAAGGGGAAACACTTGGACAAATAAAACCCTTTTCTAATAATTCCTCTAACTAGATACAAAGTTCCTCTAACTCCTGAGTCATCATTCTATATGGAGCTCTAGATATAGGCTCAGCTCCAGGAACTAGGTCACTCTAAAGTCAATATCCCTCTTCGGTGGCATTCCAGGTATGTCATCGGGAAACATGTCAGCGAATTCCCTAAGAATAGGATGATCATCAAGAGATACCTCTCGACTCTCACCTTCTTCCAAATCAGTAACTATTGTTGCAAACAGTTGACATCCCTGACGAAGACATCTCTTTAATTGCATAGCAGATATAATCCGCAAAGAGATAGGTCTTTGAATACCTACGATTTCCACTTTCGCACCTAAATCGTTGATGCAACTAACTATCTTAAGTCAGCAATCAATCACAGCATGATAAGATGCTAACCAATCCATACCTAAAACTATGTCATACGATCCTAAAGGTGTAACATATAAATCTACTAAGGTAGTGAACGTACCAATTTTAAGTTCACAATTATGTACTAAGTTTTCTACTGCTACTTTCACCCCAGAGGCGTATTCAACTTGCCACTTACCACCTTGCTTTATTGCCACAAGACCACAACGGTCAACAATGGTCGGTGAAATAAAGGAGTCGGTAGCTCCAGAATAAAAAAGAATGGAAACACTAACACCATGTAACTTACCTAAAGTCTCGACCACTGTGTTCTGGTGATTGGCTTGGCAGTCATTAACCACATCATATACTGTATGTGAGCGTCCTGCATCACCCACTGTAGGCTCTAAAACTGTAGGTCGAGGCCCAAAACCAATAGAACCTCTCATCGGACATTGCCTAGCAATGTGTCCCTACTGCCCACATGAGTAACAACCTGTGCCTCTACCAAATCCTCTGCCACCCGAAGGTGCATTGGATTTTTGGAAACTACCCCTACTGACAGTAGACTAAGCACTCTGCGCAGGCTGATCCTGCCTATTGCGCTTGTTGCGCCACCAGTTGCGACCCTTTCCTGCCTGAGGACTATTACCTTGCTGTGGTTGTGGATTATTATTCTTTTGAGGTGTTCGTTGTTGTTGTTGTTGCCCACCCTTTGTGGGTGTCTGTTGGTTCCTAGAGGAACCTCCTGTCTGTGCCTGTCCACCCTGTGGACTAAAACCTGTTGCAGGAGCATTGCCAATCTACACTCCTGTGTGACCACCTAACGCCATAACAAGGTTCTCCTCCACTATGCGAGCCTTCTCCACCGCAACTTCCATAGTCTTTAGCTCAAAGACTCGGACACCACCACTAATGCGGGCATTTAAACCCCTGATGAAGTGTTGTACTATCATAGGCTCATCATCGCCGATACCAGCATACTGCTTGAGTTCATAGAATCTACGTTCATATTGCTCTACAGAAAGAGCCAACTGACGTACATCATGGAACTCGTCAGCCCGTCACTGCCTCCAGTGTTCCAATAGGAACCGTGCTCTAAACCTCTCAAGAAACATCTCCCAAGACACTGACCCAATATCCAAATGGAGCTTTTGCTCCTCCAGGCGCCACCAAGTAGAGGCGAATCCTCTCAGATGCATAATAGCGCATCTCGCACGGGTATTGCTACCATAAGGGTGCATGGTGAAGCATCTACCCAAATCCAGTAGCCAGGTCTCAGCCTCTAAGCCACCTCCTGTACCATCAAAGGTAGGAGGATGTGCCCTCAGTAAATCTCTCATGTGTCCTGCAGTAATTGCATCCTAATGTGTTGTGTCATCTACTCTCCTAGGAGATCTATCTCTTTCTCTGACAACATCCTGCTCATCTTCCTGTCTAGGTCCAAGACGAGCTAGGACCTCCTCTAATAAAGGACGTATCTGTGAACCCTCTACTCCTGACTGTTCAGGATTCTGTCCCTCATTCCTCTGATCCAACTGTTCTGCCTGATCACTATGATGAGGGCTCAGAGGGGGAGTACCTAAGGGATTGGCCCTCGGCCTCCACCTTGACCTCTACCACGACCTCTTCCTCCTCGCCTAGACATGTTCCTACACATAACAATAACAAGTCTTAGATACTATTCAACCAAGGCTTAATAGTTTGCAACACTACGTACTAGGTCAACCTAATGGGCTCGCGATTACCCAGAGCGTCTAGTGTTTGTAACCTTGGCTCTGATACCAATCTGTAATGCCCCGTCATAATAACCTAAGGAATGTTGCAATTGTGTATAAAAGTGTAATAATTTTTTTTTTTTAAAGTATAATTATTAAATTAATTAGTTGCATACATTCATTAAGTTACGCAACGTTACACTACTTTGAGTTTCCATAGACAACTTTAGTATTTCGCATTGCACATATCAAATAACATTAACAAAAAAATAAACATTACATTTCATTTGAAATTCCATTCAAGATAACATAGAGTACTAACATGTTTCATACATTGCTTTTGATAAGATAATACAATACTCATCCATCTGATGAGGTAGTTCAATAATAATTACAATTACATTTACAATGTTCACCTCATAACAATTAAGGGGTGTTTTCAAATACAAGATTTACAAATTACAATGAAGTAGTGCATATAAGTTTCCAAATGCAAACTCTCCATCCATGAAGCACTTGTTGCCATGATCACAAAACTGGGGACCCAACGAAGTAAGGTGCACGTTCCACCCAACCATGTGGTACCCGTAGGTCCACCCCCCGTGCTAGGAGATAGTAATATGGTTACCTAGACATAATCTACTAACCCTAGACACTAGTACACACTAACTAATGGTTACATTGCTTCCAGATTTTAGACAATTGAATGTACTACATACACAAGGTTAACTGTTACTTTAGGTGGAGTGTCATCACAATATTGCAAAGGTTACCCTGGTGTTTCTTCCTAGGTTCCGGCCCACAACATGGGTTACCCTGGTAACCTCTTACGAAACCTGACCCCATTGCAAGCCATTGCGGAATTGAATGTCTTTTGAAGAAACAAGACACCGATTTTCCATTCCAGGCCTTCTCATCTTATACTCAAGATTGAACTAGCTCAAGAGTCATAAGCGAGGCATAACATCTTATTAAAAGTTTTAATCTAACTATTGTGTCATTTAGTTATCACTAACGTACTAACTCTTTGTAAGTTACCCTGACACCACTTTGTGTCTCGGCCCTTACAAAAAGCCACTCCCCTAAACATAACAAGGAAATCTAAGTTTTCTTGACTAAGGTTTACAAAGTGTACAACATACAACAGACAATTTCAACACTATTCATAACCAACATCAATTTCTATGTTCACAAAAATCAGGTATCTAAGTACAAAGCTAATATCATGTACACAACTTAGCCAACATATGAATTCAACTTAACAAACAGAATCCCCACGGTATTAAATTGGTCTGGAAGACTTGTTTATTTAATACTTTCCCAATTTTCCCAACAAGGAAACAAAAATTAAAGAAAATTGATAATTAAAGATCTACATTAGCATATACTAGATCCAATCAGTCAAAATATGTGATACACAAAATCAATCATTTAAAGTATCATTTATTTTCCATTCCATACCAAAAATGAAATCTATGCTTTGCTTAATTTCATAAACATTTATTATAATGAAATTTGTAAATACTTCAGAATAAAAGTCCATTCTAAGCTCATATAACATATTCAAAATAAATCAATTATTATAATATCTATTTCTAGATATTTAATAAATCATTTCTTTTAAATATTTCATTTATACATAATAACACTTAAAATATTTTTATTTTTTTTACATTTAAATAAATACATATAATTATAAATTATATATATACATATTTTATATATAATATATATTATAGTATTAATATACATTATATATATCATATATATACATAATAAATATAATATATATATTTATATTACAAATAACAAAATCACGGATTTAAAAACCGCATTAAAAATGTAATACACATTGGAAGTAGGGCAAAAGCCCTAACCTCACGCACAGTGGGGAAGGGTTGCCTTCGCAGCCAGCCCCATAGGCTCAGCTGCGGTGGCTAAGCCGAGCACTGCCCGCAAGGGCGGTGCTGGCTCGGCCCTCGCCGCCATCCCCCTGCGGGGTCAGCTGCGGGTAGCCCCCGCCCACACAGAGCTTCGGCTCTTTCAAAAAAAATTGCATATATATTTTTTTAATACATTCACAATATAAACAGACGAATTTAATTAAATTTTCGACTGCGGATATTTCATTTCCGTTTCCCAACTTGCCCATACGGCAATTCCAAATTAAAATAAACATAAAATTTAAAATGAGTTTCTTCCACAATCCAATTTATAAATGAAATAGAATATATGTATATATATATATATATTTTATATATATTTATACAAATTAACAAGGTTTTCATATAGAGGATTTTTAGAAAACTCTACAGAAGTTCTACGAGGTTTTATGAAGGGTAATAGGGAAATCTCACAGAACAAATAAAATTTTATTTTCCAAATGATTTCAATAATTTCCTTTCACACAAACTCTTTTTTTTCCAGAAAGTAAAGAAACTTAATAAATCCCATTCCGGGAATACACAGTAAATATTTTTCTTGAAAAATATACAGAGGATTTAAATTAAAGAGATTTCTTTCATAGATATTCTTTCAAAACAACAAATTTAAACCACAAGAAGAATACCTGATATCCCAAAGCTTAAAAAATTGATTTGGTGATGAGAACCTCTGTAGCCTATGTTTCCTGTAGCCTTCCAAAACTTTTCCTGAGAACAAAACCCAAATTGCAAGCAGAGATTTTCCACAAGTATACAATATTCCAAAAGCATATATAGTAAAATTTAGCAAAAGCACTGATATTTTTCCCGTGAAGAGAAAATAGATTAGAATCCCTCTGTGTTTTTTCCAGATCCAAATTATCCTCCGTGAACAAATTCCTCAACCATCATCAATAAATGGAACTTGCACACATGTCAAAGAATACAAAATATCCCCCAACCACTTCTCGGATAACTTTTCTTTTCAAATTACATGCATTTAATTATTTTATTTAAAATTAACAATTTTTAAAGCAAATTTTATTTATTAATAAAGAATGTCATTTCCATAAATTTATTTAATTTAAATAAATCTATTCACACATAATTAATACATTTTAATTTAATTAACTAATTTATTTAATTAAATAAATTTAATCTTTATGGTGAAACCATTTAACCAAACAAACTAGTTAATTAATTAAATAACTTGCAAAACTAATTTCTTCAACATTTAAAATTAATTTTAATAATAGTAAATAAAACATAATAAACTATTATTTAAATTGACATTTTTCCTTTCAAGCAATTAAACCAAACAGAAAAATGCAAGACAACCTATGACTCAAACTAAAATTGACAATGTACAGTGACCGGGTTATAGACTAGACTAGGGTGAACCAAACTACTACCTCCCAATCAACGTATCCGTTGAATCTTGACACGCTCAGACCTGAGTAACCAGGTGGAGTCGGTGTCATGTACCTGCAATCCTGCAACCAAGCAATAACATGCATATATATATAAACCATTGTACAGGCACACCGTGCAGAGAAAATCATGGATATCATAGGGCACTCGCAAGCGAGTGATGTGATTCCATTCTCCACACCAATACACGTCACATCAGACTGATGAATTAAATAGCAGTTAGTCCATCATAAACATGTACATAGCAATAATCAACTGAAAGTAAACATCTACGCTATCTCAAAACATGTCTGAAAATAGTAATCACCATACAATGTATCATCATATCACAGAATAAATCCACTATCACTCAAAACCAGTGATCAAAATATCCAAACAAAGTATCATAGTCTAACAATGTGAAAACGTATCAACAGAAAACATAAGCATAAATGGAGGGGTACTACATCAATGGGAAAATCAAGATAGGCAATGTATATGCGAAGAGTTCAACAAAGTTTTAATGTGCAATATGATCAATGTTATAGGTAAGCAATGATACCTCATGGAATAAAATGGAATAAAAAATACCATGTCAAGACTTTTCCATGAGTAGAGTTGAAGTACACATCAAACCTTTGTCAAGATCAAGATAAACTGGATAAATATGGATTGGATGAATGGAGGGAGCATTGGATTTATCATAAAGGGGATGAGATGTTTCCATCTAAAAAGTCTCATTTAGACACTTTATTCTACTCATGACACCTATTTTCTAGGTTTTCATCATTGTACTTTCCCAAAGCACCGTCGTAGAATTTTTCACTGGAGGACGATTTTTGTCTTTACTATTTTCTTAGTGTTTTTATTTTTTTATTTTTTAAAAATTTTATGCTCATGTCGACCCACCTAGTGGTACTGATGTAGAGGCCACTATCATAATGTGCCAATGTTATCCTACCTGAAAAAATTGTTTACTAAGATACAAGCACTTGAATGCAACTTTTGAGAATTTTGATCCACATTGTTGATATCGAATTTACTTCATCTAGGTGCATACATCGTGATATAGTTCCTTCCAAATCCTAATGATGAAGGGTAGTTTCCAACACATGGTCGATGCGATAATTGGATATCATGAATGATGGAGTGGGTGGTGATGTGTGTGGAGGGGTAGGAGATGGATTGGTTGAAAGTTTGGAACCTTTGACTCTCCAAACTTTGTAAGATGAGCAATGATGGGTGGAAATGGAGGTTTGAGTGGGACTAGGACCAGTCATTTGATATACTTTGTATGTTTCTCAAGAATCTTACTTTTTTATTTGTAGACATCTTTGATGGATAAATTTCCCTTTTTAATTTTTCCCAATAGTTTCTTTGACTAATGGAGTATGATTTGGATGATCTTTTGTATGCTTTGGTATTCATTTGTACTTGTTTTGTCCATTTTTCTTCATTTCTTCCTTTTCTTTGATGACTTTCTTCTTGCTTTGGTTCAAATATTTATCTTTGTGTTGGTCCCAATTTATGGATGGAATGATGGATGGATGAAAATTCATGATATGACTAGCTTTAGCATTGGAAGAATTTCCATCAGAAGGATCCTTCATGCTCCCTATGTTGGTATTTACACTAGATAAAGTTGCCCCCGACATTGTGGGGGTATTAGAAACATGTGTTGATTTCATTGGCTTCAAGATGTCATGCTTAACAAGACCTAATCCTTTTCTTTGGTAATGTATCCTCTAATCAATGGCTACTAAACATAACTTATTATGGACACGTGATATTACCATTGGTTCCTACTATATTCAGGAATGTTAACTATCTTCTTTGATTCAAGAACTATTGATAATGCACAATCACTGTAAGAATTAAGAATCCCTACCATTGTTTTATCTTGTGTGATAATGTCAAGAGTGGGAGACCCTTGTTTTGGATGAAAGACGTTCATATGCCCATCAGAAGGAAACATCCCATGGGTAATATCTTTGAATTTTTGAATGGATTGGAAGATGCTCATCAACTCATGATAATACTTCTAGGAAGTGAACTCTTCATCTTGACTTAGAGTAGAAAAATTATCACTTACAGATTGGAATATAGTGCAAATCATGAAAATGTTGTGGGGATATGGGATCTTGACCCTAACTCAATTTAGATCTACCTTCGTTATACTCAAAAGCCTCTGAGATGATCCTTGGGTGGATGGTACAACATTAGTGAAAGACTCTTCGCAAATTTTAGCAGGTATGGGTATAGTAAAGGATTCCTCTTGTTGTCTTGGAACTTCTTCAACATGCCCAATCAAGAAATCATGAGGGAGGAATATTATAATCTGACACATACTTGATGCCATTATGATATGAAATATTGCTAGACACTATTGATTGATTTGGACTTTGGTTTAAGATAGTACTCTTGATGCATGTTTGATTCCTCGTGTTGTTATGAATGGATAACACAAATGTGTCCTACTGTGCTACTGTAGGTATGGTTTAAGTTGTTTGAAGTTGATGCCTTTCCAAAATCTTTCCCTTTTCCATGATCGAGCATAAGAGCTTTATAGATCTCTAAATTTTGGTTCCCTAATTTTTTATCAACACCAATGTCTCCTTGTTTAATAAGATCTTGGATTAGATGCTTGATTTTGAAACAGTTTTGTGTGTTATGACCTTTGTATCGGGGAAATTCACATAATAATCATCTCTATATCCAAGAGGTTTGACTTGTGGTTCTTGGTAGTTTTTAAAGTCTGAGAGTGTGATAAGATTCGATTGTATCAACTTCTTCAATATTGTTTTCATGGGTTCCCCTAAGGGAGTGAATTAACTTTTAGGAGCATTGTTTGATCTTTGTGGTACATATCTATTTTGTTTTGGTGGTTGTCCTCTTGGAGGGTTGACATTGTTGAATTTTTTTTGGTTATTCTATTGTGTGTTTTGTTGCATGTTTTATGTGTTCAGTGGTGCCTTAATCACAACCATTGTATCTACCACATCGTTGTTAGTAACATTCCTTTTTAGCCCAAAATTGGGATTTTTCATTGAAACTAGATGATTGATTTTGATTTTGTATGGGTCTTATTGTGACGAGGGCTCTTTCACTGTTAAGGCCCCTATGGATGAGTTCTTCATATGTCGAGACACATTACATTTTGGTTTGGAAAGATAAATTTGTTTCCAAATTTGCAATATTGATCTCTATTTGTTGTTTCTCGGGAATTGGTCATTTGCATTTACTAGCTCTATGCCTCCATCGTTGCAAAAAGTTTGCAAATGATTCACCCTTGCTTTGTTTAAGGGTATACAATTCCTCCAAACTTATGTCCATATCAAGATTGTAGGAAAAATGTTCTACAAACTAATCTATGATTTCTAGAAAAATAAAATTCTCAAAGGTAAATGCAAGAACCATTTTATTGCTTGGCCTCCCAAACTATGTGGGAAAATACACATCAAATAGTAGTCATTGTATGCTACTTCCATACATGCCACGTAAAATTCCTTGATATGATCTTTTGGATTTCCACACCCTTAATATTTGTCAAATTTTGGGATTTCAAATCCTAGTGGGAATGGTATCATTGCAATGCTATGATCAAAAGGATATGGACATAAGTCTCATTGTGCATACAATTTCTTTGTTTTTCTAGCTTGGATATCTTGAATTTGTTGTGTAAGCATTTTGACTTGTGAGGAAAGATTGTCTTGGGGATTGTTTGGTGGTGGAGCATACATGTTGTATTGTGGGATGGTAGATGAATTATATGTGGGATTTTGATAAGGGTTTTTTTTTGTGTTGAATGTATTGTATGGTGTGTATGGTGGGATGTTTTTGGTCTTGTGGATTAAATGGTGATAATGGTGGAGGTGTGTTGTATGCTCCTTGTGAATTTTTATTCAAGACATTTTGTTGTGAATTTGTGCATGGTTGTTGGTTGTAATGCAAGCCTTGTTGTTGTTGGGCATATTGTTGTACTTGTAATTGAGCTTGTTGTTGTGCTTACAATTGGGTTTGTTGTTGGGCTTGCAATTTAGCTTGTGCTTGTTGTTGTGTAAGTAATTGAGCTTGTGCTTGGGCTTGCAATTGAGCTTGTGCTTTCAATATTTTTTGTGCTTGTTGATACGCAATATATTGTTGATAAGCCAAAGATTTTTTCCTTGAGGTGATGGAATGGTTTTTCGATTTGGGATAAATTGATTTGATTGAATGTATTGGCTTGATGGGATGTTTTGATTTTGAGCCACAAGTGGTGGATTTTGGGGAATCATGTTGTAAGTGGCTTGTGATGGAGGATTGAGTTGATTTTGGGGTGGTTGATGTGTGATCAAATTTTGATTGTTGGACACTTGATTTTGATTTGGAATATGTTGAGTCTGTGAAACTTGTCCTTGATTTTGTTGTGTTATCAATCCTTGCAAAATTTGGGATTGTGATGGAGGAATGTAAGTTTGAGGACCTATTTGATTTTGCATTGTTTGAGGGACTCATTGATGTTGAACCAAAGTTTGGGATACTTGATATTATGCCACTTGGTGTTGTGATGTTAGTGACATACCTTGATTTTGGATCAATTGATTTGGAATATTACCTTGATTGATTTGATTTGGTACCAATTGATTTGATGTATTTCCTTGACAGACTTGATTTAGGACCAATTTATTTGATGTATTTTCTTAATTGACTTGATTTGGGACCAATTGATTTGATGTTTATTTGGATGGTTTTGTGATAATTGAACTTGTAATGTTGAGGATTGACCTTGCAATGTTGTGTTTACTTTCCTTGTAAATTCACTTGGGGTGGTTGACTCACTTGGTTTTGTTGAACATTAGGAACATTTTGGGTGTTTGTTGTGATTGAAGAATTTGGTTGGTCATGAAATTTTGGTTGCATGCTTGTGTTGTGGATATGTGATGTTAATGTCATGTTTCAATGTTGAGGATTTTGTGGAATGGAGATGTTTTGGGGGATGCTTGTGTTTTGAGTACCCAAATTTGTATTGTTCCATATATTTTGAGTGAGACCAAGTTAAGCTCCTTGTTGAGTTGTAAAAATAGATGAAACCACCCTAGAAGTTAAAGGTTCAATTGGTGCATGTGATGAAGATAGTTGAGTGATAGATTGAACAATATTTTGGACCAAGGGTTGTGTGATAGATGTTTGAGGAATAGATGCAACATTTCCCAAAGGTTTATCCCTAAGTGTATTCACATCAAATGTAGAAGGGATTATAGCTCCTTTTTCAAATGCAAACATTTATTGAGTTGGATTCAATTTCATCATGGTGTTGATAAGATGGCGAGTCTTAGGATCTTATTACAACTCAAGTAGTTCATCTATGGTAAGTTCATTGGGATTATTGGTAAAATCCTCTACTTGGTACCCCATTTCTTATGAAGCTTGAGGTGGATTTTTTGATAGGGTTATAAAACCTCTAGCATCAAATTCTTGTATTGTAAGGTTTTATTGGTTTGGATCACTCATGGTAGATAAATTTTGGTTTTTCTCCATTTCTCTCTTGTGTTTTGACTTTGTTGTTACCATAAAACTTGGATCAACTTTTGAAGTAGTATGATAGGATTTGTATTGTTGAAACTCTTGAGTTGATTCAATTTTTTGTAGAAGTAATCCTCTAAGGGATTCAGGATCAATGATGTTATGAATAGTGAAGGATGAGTGATGTGAATGATAAAGAACTCTCAAATTTGGATAAAACTAGACTTAGGTTTTGATGAAAGTTTGGTGAGGATGATAATGAACTTGTAAGCCCTTGAATTAGGCTTGTGAATTTAGGATAATTTTTTTCAAAAGGATGTTTGCTAATCCAACTAAATGTATAAAAATGGATGTGTTTCCAAACATGTAGATAGGTTAAATGATGTTGTGATGAAAACTTTGGTCTAGGATTTTTTTTTTCCCAAAATGTAAAGTTGTTGGTGAGATGGGATATTTGATGTTTTGATGTTGGTTGATATTTGATCATAATGTTTAGACATATGAAGGATTTGTGATAAGATCAAGGTGTTGAAAGACATTCCTTTTCCTTTGAGTGTTTAAACCTAAAAGATCAATGTTTGTTTGATGAACTTTGGTATGATTTTTGAAGGTGTGATATACCCAAAATTGTTTTGATAAAAAAAAACTTAAGTATGCATTTCCTTGTTTGCTCTTTGTTTGTGTAACCAAAATGTTTGGAAAATAGGACCAAGGTGTACCTACTTTGTGGTTAAATTCTTAAAATTTTATTGATGTGAAATTATTTTTACCACATGGAGATCTTGATTATGTTGAAACTAAAATGTCTACCAAGCAAAGTGTTTCCCACAAAGCTCAAATTTTGTGAGAAATCAAGATGCTAAAGTCATAGTCCCGTAGGTTGAATTTGAAATAATGAGTAGAGATATGAACCCAAATACTAGGAAGAAACTAAGATATTTTTTTAATAAAAACAAGACATACTTAGGGTCATGTAGTAGTATAGTGTTCTTCAAGTGTACTCCATTATACCAAAGGGTTTAAAATTTTGTGACAATGTTGATGTTTGTTTTTTAGTTTAAAATGTCAAGCAATGTATTTACCAACTCAATGGATGAGGGGGATATTTCACAAGCATTTTTCCATAATACTTACAAGTTTAGCTCAAAAAAAATCTATCAATGACAATCTAGAGGAGTAAAGGTATATTTCTTAGTAGCAGGCTTACCTCACCCTCAAAATAGTGATGTAATCTGAATTCATGGAGGGGTTAAATAGGACATACCAAGGTCATGTACCACCTTAAGACTCCTATATTTTTAAAAGAGAATGAACTCTTAAGTTTTAGGCCTCAACCATAAACCAGACGTGATAAGTAACTTCTAGGAATGGCGCTATTCCAGTCCAATACTTTGAAGAATTGTTTCAGAAAAAATCGGTTGGCATCTAGATACAAAGTTTTTTAGTGACACCATGAACACCATATGGTATACTTCAGATGAGAGACACTAAAGTATATATCTTCCCCTAAGCAAACCATTTGTTCGCATGAGAGTAGGCCCACAATGTAGCCATCCATGGATTTATGCTACTTACTTTCATTTGATATATAATTTATATATCTCATTGGTAAACATGCTTGAAGGTCTCCTTTGAGTTCTCCATTGTGGGATGTATCTCAAAGGTAAGAACTCTCTAATAAAATAAAGAAATAAATGTTATTTCTCTTCACCCAAGATCACACGAAGTGCAAGGGGAGAGGATACATAGCAATCCTTTGGGTGACCCAAAAAGTTTGTGAACTAAGAGTGTTTCTCTCCACCCAAGATCGCATGAAGCACAAGGGGAGAGGATACACACTAAAAGTTTACCAATCATGGAAAGGAAAGAAAATAATGGTTAATTTTAGTACACTAAAAGAGATGTGAATGCTCATTTTAATAACACCAAACTAATTGTGAATTTATCTTGTTCAATTTTAAACCCAAGGGACAATGAGAATATTTGGTTCAATTTTAATCCAACTTGAAAATGCAACATAGATTATTCATTGTTAATCCAAATTGAAGTGTGAATTGATTTTAATCCCCAAAATGACGTGTGATTTAACTAAAGCATGCAAATGAAAGGCTCTTAGGTCATCCTTCTCATAAGTATTTAGAAATACTTCAAAAATTTAAACAAGAAAAGTATTAATGAACACCTTTTTGCTTCAATCTGTGCTCCAAATGTTATATGAAATCAAGAAAACAAGAAAATTTTAGGGTTAGACAAATGAATAAGCATCAAAACTCTACAACCTAGACCAAATTGCAATGTGATTTGATTTTAGGTGCACAAAGGGAAAATTTAACTCTACCAAACTTGAAAAAACCCTATACCATTGCATAGAGCACAAAATTCTACCCCATTTAAAAAAACCTCTAAAAAATACCACTAAATGACCAAGATATGGTTGTTTAAAGACAAAGTGAAAAAACAAAAATACAATTGCACCACTATTTTACAATTACATTACTATATCAAAAAATTGTGCTCTAATGCACACAATTGAATCTCTCTTCCTAAGACAATTGCATCAATCGACCCTGAAACCTGAAAAAATGTGGAAATCTCAAGGAAAATTCATCAAATTTGATTAGTAAAGCCCTCCTTCTAGTGTCAAAATGTGAACATGATCATGAACTAAGATAAACATGATTAAATTATGAAATTAAACCAAACATTAAGCTAATCAAGTCATGTTCCCAATGAATTTCTTGAAATATTGAACTAAGAAACCATTAAACATCAAAGATCAATCAAATGCTTAAAAAAAACCTAACTAAATACATCAAATCTCATCCCATTGGGGGATTGGTGATGAATTGATGTGGAATATCAGCCCTTTCCCAATCCCTTGGTTGAAACAAGCTTTAAGATGGATACTCCAATGGAGAATTGATGAAAATGGATGTAAGATTAGCTAAAATGGATGCAAATGGGTGAAATGCTCATAAAATTGTTATAAAATGACTATAATATAGGTGCTCCCAATGAATGTGGACTAATTGCTCAAGAAATGGAGGCTATTTATAGGAAAATTGAGTGAATCAATGGATAGGATCAATTTTCTTATTCAATGGATGCAAACTAACGAGAGGAACTGGCATGGATCAATAATTCAATCCATGAGATTGAAAGTTGGCATGGATTGATGTAATTAATCAATGGTTGAAATTTATTTGAAGAAACACAAATCCTACAATTTAGGAGAAATGTGTGAGATATTTCCATTTAAGAGGGAAATTGATTGAATTTAAAATGGAGGAATATTCCATGGGAATATTCTTTTGCAATTGGGAGGAATTGGAGGGATGAAAGAAATTAGTCAATTAAATATTTCAAATATTATTTAATTATGCATGATGGAGGAATTAAAAGATTTAATTAAATAATTTACTCATTTAATTAAAAAGAGGAATTAATGACATTTAATTAAATAATTTGAAGATTATTCAATCAAATGAGAGGACTTACAAAATTTAATTAAATAATTCTCATTATTTAATCAAACAAGACAAAAATTAGTATGGAAGGGGTGAATTAACCTAATAATATTTGATTATCCGATTGATAGAAGAAATTGGTAAATTTAATTAAATAGACAAAAAGAGGTGAATCAAGACAAAAATGGTGTTGGTAATCGAGTTTAGATGTGTGATATCGATCAGGACAATTTTAAGTGTCTACAAAAGTCTATTTTATTATTATTCCAACAATGATGAATAGTCAACATTGAGTACCTAGGTAGTGTTTCATTTGTGCGCTTGATGCAATTGAAAGACTATTTATTCAACCGAAGGTTGAAATGACGGGGGGTCCCAAGGGGTTATTGTAGACCCTTTGAACATCGAATGATATTACTTTGAAGGTGCTTTTGATGAAGCTAGAATTTTTTTCAAACGCACTAGTTTTGGTAATTTTGACAAATGTTTGACATGTAGTTGCATGAATCACACTTTATATTTTTGGAAAGTTTTGTTTAACAAGAACTCTGCAACTTGGATTTCTTATACTCTTTTGAAGTCATATTTTTACAGTTTGAAGATTGTTGTAATTATGAATTTCTTGAGAAATAAAAATACAAGAAATCTTTTCTCATGGTTTTTTACTAGTATAATTTTTCCAGTTTTTCCACATAAATACTATGTTAAAATTATGCTTATTGTCTTTCTCTATCTATTATGTACTATAAATTTTCTTACACCTCTTTCCCTGAAGTTTAGGAGGACAAGAAATAGAATGCTTCTCTTATTTACAACATGGGATCATTACTTTTTATTAGCTGAAAAATTCATCAATAATTCAAAATTAATTAATAGATTAATCATGTGATGTGATTACAACAATCTTTGATTCTCACCCTTGGTAATACATTGAGCATTTATGAATTGAATAATAAGTATCAAGTAAGATAAAATATCTAAAGTAGTGTTACATAATTGATTGAAATTCTCTTATAATGAGAGTGTATTAGTATCCAAGCATGTTTATAACATGTTTATATCCAAATTGCTTAAATATTCTTGTGTAGGTTTACCTACGCGATGATTATGAGATTTTCAATTTTATTTAGACATCCTTTGTTCTCTTTACATTATTTAAATATTCATATATTAACACATACATTTGAATCCAAGTATGGTTTTAGTATGTTTTACTTTTAGGTATTTATGTATTCCTATTTTAAATATCTTTCTATATTTTTCCTAGTTTTGAAATATATTTGTAGACACTTAAAATCATCTTGATCAATATCGTGCATCTAAACTCAGTTACTAACACCATTTTCATCCTAATTCACTTCTTTTCATCTATTTAATTAAATAATCCTATTTATTTAATTAAATTCGCTAGTTTCTACTATTAATTAGATAATCAATATTATTAGGTTAATTCACCCCTTCCATACTAATTTTCATCCTGTTTGATTAAATAATGAGAATTATTTAATTAAATTCCCTAAGTCCTCTCATTTGATTAAATAATCTAAATTATTTAATTAAATGTCATTAATTCCTCTTTTTAATTAAATGGGTAAACTGTTTAATTAAATCTTTTAATTCCTCCATCATTGCACAATTAAATAATATTTGAAATATTTAATTGACTAATTTGTTTCATCCCTCCAATTCCTCCCACTTGCAAAGGAATATTCCTCCATTTTAAATTCAATCAATTTCCCTTTTAAATGGAAATATGTTGCACATTCCTCCTAAATTGTAGGATTTGTGTTTCTTCAAATCAATTTCAACCATTGGTTAATTACATCAATCCATGTCAACTTTTATTCTCCTCCATGGATTGGCATTGATCCATGTCAATTCCTCTAATTAGTTTGCATCCACTGAATAAGAAAATTGATCTTGTCCATTGATTCACTCAATTTTCCAATAAATAGCCTTCATTCTTGAACAATTCATCCACATTCATTGAGAGCACCTATATTATAGTCATTTTATAGAAATTTTTATGAGCATTTCATCCATTTGCATCCATTTTAGCTAATATTACATCCATTTCCATCAATTCTCCATTGGATCATCCATCTTAAAGCTTGTTTCAACCAAGGGATTGGGAAAAGGTTGACATTCTGCATCAATTTAACACCAATCCCCCAATGGGATGAGGTTTGATGTATTTAGTTAGGTTTCCTTTAAGCATTTGATTGATATTTGATGTTTAATGGTTTCTTAGTTCAATATTTCAAGAAATTCATTGGGAACATGACTTAATTAGCTTAATGTTTGGTTTAATTGCACAATTCAATCATGTTTAGTTTAGTTTATGATCATGTTCACAACTTTGTATTCCAACAATCTCCCACTTGAAGTCAAATTCCTTTATTGTGAATAAACCCTCATACTAAAAGACTAATATTAATGCTACCAATCATCAAGTAATATGCAATCCTAGAGAAGTTATGTATGAGATGAAATTATCTCTACCAATGGGATTTGTCCAAATATCTATTGGTTTTATATTAGTATGTATCTTGGCCAAAGATATATGTCCTCCTTACACCACCTCATGTACAAAGTGATATTGAATATCAATATTCTTTGTTTTGGCATGATATGTTGAGTTTCGTGCTAAGTGTAAAGAAATTTGGCTATCATAATGCAACATCATGTTTTCTTTCTTTACTTACAATTCACCAAAAAGTAGATATGAAAACCAGATTGCCTCCTTGCTAGCTTATGTTTCTATCATATATTCAACTTCAGTAGTAGACAATGCCACCACTGTCTACAACTTTGGTACCCAACTAACTACACCTCTAACTAAGGAAAAAATGTAACCTATAGTGGAATTTCTCTTATCTATGTCTCTACCAAAATTTGTATCCATATACCTATTAACCTGAAGACTACTCCCAGTGTAATAGATAACAATATCAAAAGTTCCCCTAAAATACCTAAGAATCCACTTCACAATTGTCCAATACTCAATACTTGGATTCTCCATGTAATAATTGACTACTCCCACTGCTAGAACTATAATGTCTAGTTTGGTACACACCATGAAAAAAATAAGACTACCAATTTTTGATGAGTACAATATGCAAGACATCTATATATTCTCCACTTCTTTTCTAGGGTGTTGTTCTAAATACAATTTAACATGGATAGGAAAAGGAGTACTAACTAGTGCATTTCACATATGGAAGTGTTGTTGAACATTCTCCACATAAGTTTTTTGTAACAACCATATCTTTCTATTACTTTTTCCTTTATATGTATACTAAAACCAAGAATTTGATCTATACTACCTAAGTCCATCTCAAAGTCCATAGCAAGATGAGCTTTCAAATGGATGATTTTATACATGTTGGGACCTACTACCAACATATCATCAACATACAAAAGAAAAATAATAAAATTTGCATCATCATACCTTTGAAAGTACCTGCACAATGATCAACCTCAAATATACTAAAACCCAAACTCACCATGAAGGAATCAAACTGCTTGTACCAACACCTTAATGCATGTTTTAAACCATACAATGATTTTCTCAACCTACAAACAAGATTATCCTTGTCTCTTTCCTCAAAACCTTCTAGTTGTTGCATATAAATATCCTCTAAGAGATCACCATGTAGGAAGGTTGTTTTTACATGCAACTATTCTAACTCCAAATCAAGAATAGCAAGAAAGAGCTAAGACAAATATAATAGTAATTAACCTTACAACAAGTGAAAAAAATCAACACCAAAATTTTGTGCATACCCCTTGGCCATCAATCAAGTTGTATACCCCTTGTTCTTAATAGCTTTTCACCCCTTAGGCAATGGAAAAATCTCCCATGTCTTGTTCTTTTGAATAGCTTCCATCTCCTCTTCTATGACAACTCTCCACTATCTTGTACATTCAGCTTTACAAGAATCTTGATATGAACTAG
Source organism: Sequoia sempervirens (assembly GCA_007258455.2). Classification (NCBI taxonomy): domain Eukaryota; kingdom Viridiplantae; phylum Streptophyta; class Pinopsida; order Cupressales; family Cupressaceae; genus Sequoia; species Sequoia sempervirens. The sequence goes on from VDFB02291813.1 coordinate 88,077, forward strand.
GTTCACCAACATTAGTTAGTAGTGCATAAGAAAAATTACAAGTAGGAGAATACATTTTAGGTGGTTTGGATACTCTAGTGTATCTCCTTAAAATGAGTAATGTATCGCCCTATAGCTCATTTTTGTTTTTTCATCTTGTTGATTTTCATCTAGTACCTATAGATTATCATCATAACTTTCCACCTCAACTAGAATAACTTATGTACTTTGTTTTTATTTACCTCTTTGCATTGGTTTTTCATTAAAATAAACATCTTGACTAACTATAATCTTGTGGGCAATAGTATTCCACAATTTGTACCCCTTTGTACCTTCTACATAGCCAAGAAAAATACATTTTGTGGACTTCACATCTAGCTTATTTCTATTCTCTTTAGGAATATGAGAATAAACATCAAAACCAAATACATGAAGAAAGGAATAATCAACAAGTATACCTGTCCATACTAATTTAGGGATCTTATTATCATGTTATAGTGGTTGGTCTATTGATAAAAAAATAGGTTGTATAAATAACCTCAACTCAAAATTTCTACTCTAAAATAACAGTTCTTAGTATACATATGGCTCGCTCTATGATTGTATAGTTTATGTATTTAGAAAAACCATTTTATTGTGGTGTCCTAGCAAATTTCATTTTCCTTGCAATGTTATACTCACTAAAAAAACTAGTTAAACTCTCTAGAACAAAATTCTCCTCCATTATCTACTCTCAAACATTTTATAGTCTTGCCCTTCTGATTCTCTACTAGAGCTTTAAAAAATTTAAAATAAGAAAATGCTTCAGATTTCTTCTTGAGAAGGTAACTCCACACCTTCTGATAATAATCATCTATAAATAAAATAAAATATTATGAACCCCCAATAGATGTTACAATAGCTTTCTAACTATTTGAAAGAATTAATTCTAAAACTTCTTTACTTTTGACAATACGTCTAGAAAAATTGTCTATTATGTTTTCCAAACAAATAATGTTCACAGAAATTTAAATCTTTACATTTGGAACCTGGGAGAAGATTTTTATCTAGTAGTACCTTGAGACCATGTTCACTCATATGGACTAGTCATTTATGCTAGGTTGATATTGAGTTTGTTTCTATATAAGATGCCACTACAACTTCTCCATTACTAGTTTCCCCAACTAGCTTGTAGATATTGCCAACTTTTTCTCCCTTTAGAACAACCAACACACCCTTTTTTACCTTGAGACAACTATTTTCACCATTAAATTAGTAACCTTGTTCATCAAAAACTCCAAGTGCCAATATTTTTTCTTTAATCTTGGTACATGTTTGAGATGTTGAATATTCCTTATCATTCCATCAAATATCTTGATTCTTATGTCACCTTCACCGATATGAGGGTTATCAAGTTTCTCATGTAAACCATACCTCCATCACATGACCAATAAGTAGAAAACCAATCTCTATGTGGATTCATGTGAAAGGAGGCACCAAAATCATAAATCCAAACATGAAGTAAAGAACCTCTCAAATTAGCAGTAAATACCTCTTCATCTTCTAATGGTGTTTGAAATTTTTTGTGTTTTCCTTAGATTCCTGTGAAGTAGATTTTTTCTCTTTCTTTTGGCATCTTGAAATCCTTTTTGGCATGTCCAATTTTTCTATAGTTCCAACATTTTACTCTTTTTTTCCCCTTCGATTTGGACCTGGTTTGTTCGTGCTCATTATTTCCTCTTTCCTAAGTTCTTCCTCTTGAATTGAGGGATTCATTAGAAGAAGATCCTTGAGACATATTCTTCCTTGAATCTTTAGAAATTACAGTGGCCACCACATCTTCAAAGACTAGTTTTTCACTCATTGTTGAGTTAATAAGAGCCATAACCAGTTGATCCCATGTTTCAAGAAATGAGCACAATACTATTGTTGCCTTATCCTCTTCTTCAATTTTCACACCCATTGAAGCCAAATTTATTGTTAGTTTCTTAAAATCATTCAAATGATCTATGACAGGTGACTTGTCACATATTCTTAAATTACATAGTTGCCTATGTAACATAATTTTATTTTCCAATGACTTCATCTCATATAGCTTTTCAAGCTTAGACCACAGGTCATGTGTAGTTTTCTCCTCTATAACATTGAATAGTACTACATTTGTTGGAGATAATTGGATTGGTGATTTAGCCATGCTATCCTTTTCATCCCTATTTGTCGAGGTCATGGATGTAGGTTTTATTGCTACCCCTTTGAGAGCTAGGGCACATCCATTCTTCACCAATAAAGCTTGAATATTTAGCCTCCATAAAGAAAAATTAGAACCATCAAACTTTTGCACCTCAAATTTGGTAATTGTGCTTCTTGTCATTGTTTACTTCTCAAAAACATAATGTTTGTAAAAAAAACCTCGCTCTAATACCAATTGTAAGAAAAATTAAAATAAAAAATAGATAGAAAAAAAAAAGCACAAATTTAACACAGTATTTATGTGGAAATCCAAATAAAATTGTGCCAAGAAAAAACCATGGGCAAAGATCTATTAAATTTTTATTTCTTAAGAATTTCACAATTACAACAATCTTCAAACTGTAATAGAAAACATGACTTCAAAAGAGTATAATAAATCTAAGTTGTGGAGTCCTTGTCAAACAAAACCTTCTAAAAATAGAAAGTGTGACTCATGCAACTACATGTCAAACATTTGTTAAAATTACCAAAAATAATGAGTCCCAAAAAACAAATTATGGATTCACTGGAAATGCATTTGATGCAATGTCATTCGACATCCAAGGGGGCTACGACGATTCCCTTGGGAACCCCCATCATTCTAACCTTTGGTTGAATAAATAAACCTTTGATCATGTCAGGCGCATACCTAAAGCACTACCTAGGTACTCAATGTTGACTATTTGTCACTTCTGGAATAGCTTTAAAACTGACTTCATATTCCAACAAGAGGCACATCAAATATATGTCATTATAAGCTACCTCTAGGTAGGCTATGTAGAATTCTCATATATTCTCTTGTGGATCATCTCTCCCCTTATTCTTGTCAAAATTTGGAATTTCAAAGTTGTGAGGGAAGGTAACATAGGTATTGGTAGATCAAATGGATAAGAATGTATATCCTCAAGTGTGTAGTTTTCTTTGTATGTCCTAATTCCATGTCTAATACTTTCTTATGCAAGATTTATATTTGTGATTCCAAGTCATTTTTCAGATTGATTGGTGGTTGATTCAATGGAATATATGTTTGATGTTGCATGATGTTTTATGAATTAAATGAAGGATATTTATTTTGTAGAATGGTTTTTGTTGTGGGATATTGAATGAATTGTATGAGAAGTATGAGTTTGAGGTATATGTGTGTTTTTGGGGATGGTAAATGGAATGGATTAAGAATGAAATTGTGACTGATTTAGAATGTTTAAATTCATGGTTATGTTAGATGTAGGATGATTTGGGATGTTGAATGAGGAGATTTGTGAATATTTTATAATATATGTATTTGTTTAAGATTGTGAATTTTTTGGAATGTTAAGTGTAGAAGATTGGTGGAAATGAGTTGGGATGTATGTGTTCATGGATATGTTGGATGTTTTTGAATTGTATGAAATATTTGTATGGATGTTGGATGTGATAGGTTTTGAAGAAAATTTAATATTTATATGAATATTGGATGTGCTAGGTTGTGAAGAAAATGGGATGTTGGTGTCTGTGTTAATATTGGATGTGAAATATTGGGTGTTATGGTGCAAGGATGAATAAATTTGGTGATTAGGATTATATGTGGTCATGTGATTAGATGTAAGGGGTGTTGATAGAGTGGATTGACATAGTTTTTAGAAAATGGTATCGAATCTTTGCTAATGGGAGGTATTGTTGGTTGACTTGACATGATTGAAATTGAAGCTTGAGGCATGGATACATTTATTGATTGAGATATGATCATGATCACATTATATATAGTGTGTGATGGCATGATTTTTGTAAGGGATTGTTCCCTAGGTGTGGCAATAACAAAATCTAAAGGTAGTTTTACACCTTTATGTGCTAATGTCAAAAAATATTTGTTTGGGTCCACAGAAAGAAGGAAATCAATTTCCTTTCACATTCAGATCTTGTTGCATCTCTAATATTTATTCTTGTGTTAATTTGGTCTACTCATGCATGATGTCCTATATAATAACCTCTAATGGGGAAGGTCCTAGTGTTTGGTAATCACTAGGGCTGAACAACCAAGGAGGCATGCCATACTCATTTTGTGTATCACCCATGGTGTGGTAATGTTTTACTCACTTGGATTGGACTCCATGATTTTCTTACATTAAGACCTTTTTGTAGGCATAGAAATTTGAATGCCTTGTGAGATAATTATGTAAGGTAGAAATTTGATGATTTGAAATTGATTTGTGGTTTCTTATGAACTTTCTAAAGATAAGATTTTAGATTTGGAAAAAATATGTGATAATTTTGTACTTTTTTTTGGTTTTTTATTGATAAAAGAATGATGTAGGATAAAAACCTCAATAGGTCAAAGTTAATCGATATCTTCGTGTGGTGATAAGTGCTAATATTTGGATGTTTTTTCACTTGAACTAGACTAATGAGTCCAAGAAAAAGGATGAGAGTTGGTTTCGCTAACTCAAGAGTAGCAAGGACTCCTAATTAAGTTTGTCCAAAATGATAGGGGCTAACTCAACTATCTACTTTCAAAATAGGAAACTTCCCTAGCATATAGCTAAGCTAGTGATAAATGATGGTAGATCTAGACCATATTATGACTATTTTGGTTGTTGGATATTTGGATGACTAATTATGAAAATGGTTTGTTTGTCCAAGACTAGGATAGTAAATCCAAAGTCCAAAAAGGATAACATATTATGGATATGGGTTGTGGTTTTTTGGTGGATAATGAGGGTAAATTTAGCTTAGATGTTTGTTCATAAATTAATAAAAAAATTATTCTTTTAGCCTATGTGTGTTCATAAATTAATAAAAAATGGTAAAAAAATCTATTGATATAAATTCTTAGTTTATGATGATGAACACCCTAGTGTGTGTAATGAAATATAAATAAATCTCCCAATGTGACAATAAACATGTCCACAATAATTACATCTTACAACAATGACGATAGCAATAGAAACACATATAAATAAAATGGAATGTTGAAAAGATCACTCATAAATCATAATGGCTATCATTATGGTAGTATGACCTCACAAATACATTGTTGTACCAACAATAATGCTTAATAATATTGTATAATACAAGAATATATCTTAAAAAATGGTAGAGATAATATAGAATGAATGAATGAGTGAATAAGAGATCTATGTATTGCACTAGTTTCAAGTCTAGAAAAGAAAATGGAGGCTTAATATGTTAGCAAAATAATGGATTAATATAGCAAAGATATTTAATTACATAGAAAATATGGGAAAATAAACAAACAAAAGGTCAATGTTGGCATCAATATTAGTACAAAAGGATAGGACAAGGTCAAATATTTCTATAAATATTGAGAGGAGATGGAAAAAAAAAAAAGTAAAAAATATAGATTGAGATTTATAGGGTGTGAAATTTCCATGATTACTAATATACAAAGGTCCCTAGTATGTATTACAAGGGATCTCATTAGAGAAGGAAGAAATGAGAAGATAAGGTGGATGGAGAAGGAAGATAACAATGGGAGGATAATGGGAAAGGATAGAGGGGATAGAGGATGATGATTACTCATCCTAATAATAGCAAAAAAAAACAAACTAAAATAACAATTATGAGAGAAAAAAATGCAAAAAACATATTCAAATTCTACAATGAAAAATAATAAGAAACCATACCACAAGATAACACCAGACTTACCCTAGGAAACCCCTCTTAAGGAAAAAAAAACCATCCTCTAGAAATAACCTACCCAACTCAATGTATTGTCTCAAGAATAAGACTACAATTGCTTTCAAAGTCTTCATGTAAGTTCTTTGAAGTATCAACCACCCTAGTTTCATTCCTCCATGTGAAAAATAATATAATAACCATATGTCCACACATACCAACCCATGATTACAATGCAACTTACAAGAGATGTTAAATACAACCTTAAAAAATTCAAAGGTTCATGAGATTTCTAAATGATGACTCCAAAATTGTGATAGGTAAGATCTTCCCAAAACCCCAAATAGAAAATCCTCAATATCCAACAATTCAACCTACTAGTCAAAGATATACTATATCATAAAACCATTCCCACAACAAAGGATGTTCCAAAATATGCTAACTATATCGTGTTCTCTTTAAAACACATTGACCTCAAAACAATTCAAGATGCAAAACATGAGGAGATATTAAATCATAACTATGCATCTAATCCTCAAACAATTCCTCAAAAATAACAACTAAATCTCAATACTGAATCACACATAAGAAAACAAGATACAAAGAAATAACACATCAAAAAAATAAGTGGGTAATACCTATTAGATCATTCATCATTGGGAGGACCAAGAGTGGGGAATGATATTACTCCTAAGATATATTGAGTCGCAATAAATTTCTCCATGAGTAATATCTTCATCAATTCCATTTTGAAATCACATCCAACACCAAGTGTAGGCTCCTTTTTCTTCCTACTAAAATTGCATAAAGAATAATCATCTCAACACATGATCTCAAGAATAAGATATCTCTAGACTCACCCAAATCTAATATAAGTATGTAATTAATCATCTAATTCTTGTCAAATATTAAACCATACAACATCATAATAACTATAATCTCTTAATGAAAAATGATCACAAAAATAATCTATAATATTAACACAAATCACTACCAAAACTCCAAATGCATAATCAATAACTCACCATGATGATGTGATCTTCATCTCTTAAAAAAAACATGTCTCTAATAAACATAATTTATCCCAAGAGAACATATATAATGCCAAAAATTTAACTAGCAATCAAGATTCCACCATATCACAATAACACCCATTCTCTAAACCAAGATATATCTATCAAAATAATAAATCACAACTGATACCTCAATCAAATAATTTAACTTCACTCCATGATAACAAGTTGTCAACATGTCCAAACCACATGAAGATAAACATACCCTATCAATATAACTAAATATATCAATTAAATCTAACTACATACAAAAATGAAATCCAATAGCTCCTCATGACACAAAAAAGCATTATAGAAGACCATTCATCGCAAAGTGATAAATCCACATCATTGCTAAAGCTCCCATTAAATCATAACACTAAGCCACACATGGCATCATGGTAACTATCTCCTAATTCATTATCATCCATGGACCACACACAATCAATATACTCAATTGTAACATGAACAACTCTCAAAGGATAAAGAACCATGATCTCCTAACAAAGAGTGACTAAAATCTCTTAAGGAAAAATGATCACAAAAACAATCTAGAATATTACAACAAATCACTGCCAAAACTCCAAATTCATAATAAATAAATCGCCATGATGATGTTATCTTCATTTCCTAAATAAAATACCATATCTCTAATAAACATAATTTATCCCAAGAGTACCTATATAATGCCAAAAATTTAACCGATAACCAAGATTCCACCATGTCACAATAACACCCATCATGTAAACCAAGATTGTGAAGCCTATCAAATTATCAAATTTGTAAATAGGAATATCAATGAAACCCAATTCAATAATAAATGACTACATCAATGAAAGTGTATGCACAAAACATAAAGAAAATCAAATTAAACTATTTACCTCTATAAATGTGCCTAACTTACTCCATTGTACATGATAATGTTGTAAATAATAATATGTGGATTGCTCTTAGCTCATCATAACCTTGATTCATAAAATGCATGTAAATATGACTTGATTTCTCAAAATTTGTGGTGAGATTGAATGGCTAAATGATGGGTGTTTTATAGCTTTCACAAATACCTATTCAATGGTATAGGATTCTTTGGATGAACAATGGATGAGATTGTTGAGAGATAATGGGGAACATGCAAGTTACATGTATCAAGATGAGAGGCTAAGATATTGAATTAAGTGACTATATAGAAGAGATGACTAGATGCATAGATGAGAGAAGTGAGAATGATTGAGAGTGAACTATGTTTTTCAATCAGTTCACTAAATTTAGGAGATGGGAGAATATAAATAGAAATAAATAAATAAATTTATTTAATTCATGTGAATGAGGTGAGGATATATTTAGGAAATAAATAAAATATCAATTTTATTTATTTTTCGAAGAATTTAAAGATAGAAAAGTCAAATTAAATAAACTAAATAATTTATTTAATTTTAGAGGAAATATTAGCCAATCAAATTAATTATGGTGGATGGGGAGTGGTGATGAATTAGATGAAACATGCTAGTCATTTTTTAGGTGTCTATAAAGATATATCTATCAAACTAACAAATCATAATTGATATCTCAATCAAATACTCTAAGTGTACTCTATGATAACAAGCTATCAACATCTCCAAACCACACAAATATAAATATCCCCTATCAATATAACTAAATATATCAATTAACTCTAATTGCATACAAAACATAGAATTCAATAGCTCCTTGTGACAACAAGAAGTATTATAGAAGATCATCCATCACAAAGTGACAAATCCACATCGTTGTTAAAGCTCCCATTAAATCATTATGCTAAGCTACATATGGGATCATGGTAACCATATCCTAATTAAAGATCATCCATGCACCACACACAATAATATACTCAACTTCAATGTGAACAACTCCCAAAGGATGAAGAACCATGATCTCCTGACAAAGAAGATAAAACACCACCTACAATTTGACAATTAGTCCACCACTACCAACTATGCATCTACATAAACAACTATTAGAACATAATATTTAGGGGTAATAACCTTATAACATTTTTATTATTTTTTAATATAAAGTTATAAAGTCTTATTCATTACATATGCATTTTAAAGCATGTACCATTTAATTAATTAATAATTTACTAAACTATTAGATTATTAATTATTTATAAATGGTAGTTTGAATAGGTATACCTAATCCCCTTTTAGGTTTTTTTCTTCCCTTTTTCATTTATTTAAAGAAGTTATCTCTCATTAAGAGTTATAAGAGTTTGAATTTTAATAATTAATTCGAGCATTATACAAAGGAGACCCTAAACTTAATAGAATTACTATTTCCTACTACACAATTTATATTTAAATACTTCTTTTTAAAAAAACTAAACTTAATAAAACCACCCTTTCCTACTATATTTAAATACTTATTTCTTAATTTTTTATTTTTTCTCTAAAACTATTTGTAAATTTATAAAACTATGTCAATTATGTATATGAAAATATTCATTTTGTACTTGTTTGGGGCTGCTAACATGTCAATGGAAACATAATTGAAGCGGTTTGATTCACTAGAATTAAGGAATTAGAGTGAAGTTTAAAAGGGAAAATAAATAAACGGATCTCATGATTTCAACTTTGGTCCTAACTATACTCCATTAGCCTTTGATGTCATAACTACCTTGGAAGTGTGTTAAATGGCTCACTTATTTCAATTATGAATTTGTTAACTTTATATGGTGGGATGGATGGAACCACCATACCCATTATCACAAAGGTCAATGTTTTGAAAGTGGTAAGGCCCAACTAATTCTAGTTGGAACATAAAGAATTAAAAAAGCTCACAATCATTATTATCATAATGTTGCTATTTTAAGATGTCTTTTAAAAATGGTTAGAGTAAAAGGATACCTTTTTGATGGCTAAATATGATCATATAAATTTTTAATGATGTTAATAAATAATAAGTAGATATTTTTAAATAATAAATATGTAGGCTAGTTTATGTTTATGTTTATGTTTATGTTTATATATAGAGAAATAAATGGTAATTAATATAATAAATTATTAAATTTTATAATAAATTGTTTAAAATTTAAGATAGTTAGAATGAAAATAATTTCATATAATCTAAGAGTAACATAAAAATATTTAATATTTGATTTTGAAATCTAAATTAATGTAATAAAGAGCAAATTAAGTATATAATTTAGTTTGGACAATCTTTATTATGGCAAGATTTGTTTAGAGATTAATAAAGATTGGAATTTCTAGTTATTTTTTCAATTCTCTTGATCAAATCACTTTGATTAATTGAGATAACACCACTTGATTCAAAATATCATCTATCTATTTTTGAGCTTTGTGTTAGCTTCTAAGGTATCAAACAAAATATTAGCAAGATTGACAACCTAAAAAATAAATTTAGATAAAAAAAAGTATGATACTATTGAAAAACAATGCTAAAAATCTTTGCTTCCACAGATTAAATGGTGATAAGTGTTAACCTTAATAATGTAAAAAATTTATGAAAGTTTCATAAGGAAAGTAGATGGTAGAGAAAGGGGGATAAATTGCCACAAGGAGTAGGAAGGAGTACAAAATCAAAACAAATATATTTAGCAATTTATTGTTAATAAAATAGACAACACTGGGGGATCAATTGAAGGAAGCGAAGGTAATTACTAGTAGGTAGCAAATAATAGAGAAGTTTCCAAGATAAGAATTATGCTTAACAATAATATTTAATTTCAAAAGAGCATTGCTAAGATTAAACCATTTGGTGGAAGAGGAGTAACTCCATTTAATTTCTTATCAATAGTAAATGAAACAATTTCATGCACACAACTCTCAAGTTGGGAAATGGATGATGTTGCACCTAGTAGGTTGTCACCAATCTTTTAAGAAGTACATTTCATATGAATGAAGAGATCAATTTGTAGCTAAGAGGGAATGAGGGATTGTAAAGTATGAATTGTTTGTAGCTAACCCCTAGATAGGTTGAATTCTATTTTGAGAGTATGATCATCACTCTATATCATTTTAGAAAGGTCCCATGTACCCACAAAGTTTTGTGCATCTTTCTTGAGCAACAATTTCCCTCCTAATATTTGTTAAGAGAAAGTAGTTTATCATCTACTTAAACCACTTTGTTCTACCACATTAAATTTGGGAAGCTTAAACCATTCCCAACCAAATTGCCTTGCTACCACAAATGAGGTGAGATCACTTACCAACCTTTCCAAATTCTCTTCACTTGTTCTAAACCCTAGATATTGAAGGAAGATGCTAAAATAATTTTGTTTACCACAATAAAGTGTAAGAATAATGAATCATTCCTTTATCAGAGGAGTCTTTGTTTAAACTTTCAAAACATTTTGATTGTTATTTATAGTTACAAAGTGTAT